>JAPKLX010004380.1:0-10078 GCA_026898415.1 Leonotis leonurus | reverse complement strand
TCTAGCCGTTTGTTGATTGGCTTGATTTGATTTGTTAATTGCCAATCAATCGTATCTCTTATTTCCTTGTAGATTTGTTGATTGAATCTTTTATGAATGGTAAGCAGATCATCTGTGATTTGCTTTCCTTCTTCATATCAATCAATGATTCAGTTTCTATTTCTTTGATGGAAAGTCTTTAATGCTTCATTGACAGATTTGGTTCTGCTCTATCTGGTTTGCTTCTACCCTTCTGGATGTATTCTTTCTGGTCTAGTGACTTTCTGGTTGAGATGCTTTTCTGGTTGAGCATACGTTAACCATTTTCTGGTTGAACTACTTTCTGGTAGACAATGCTTTCTGGTAGAGCATACGTTAACCATTTTCTGGTTGAACTACTTTCTGGTAGACAATGCTTTCTGGTAGGAGTACTTTCTGCTCGAAGCATCTTCCATCTTTCTGTTTGAAGCCTTTCTGGTTTTAACTTTCTGTCAAAGTTGACTAGCTTCATTTTGAGACTTTCTGGTTTGAGACTTTCTGGTTTGAGATTCTCTGGTTTGAGACTCTCTGGTTTGAGATTCTCTGGTTTGAGACTCTCTGATTTAGCATTCTGTCTTGAGACTTGCTGGTTGAGCTTTCTGTCTTGAGACTTAGCTTTCTGTTCCAGCCTTCAACTTGAGACTTGCTGGTTTTAGCGTTATGTCTCTAATCTTAGTCTTCTGCTCCAGCTTTCTGTTCCAGCCTTCTGCTTGAGACTTGCTGGTTTTAGCATCTGTTCAAGACATCTTCTATCGTTCTGTTTGAACCAGTTTCGATTATCTGTTATGCTGAAACCAAATAGAAGGTACAGAACATGTATAATATCAAGTGTGTTTTGAAAAACTATCATCAAAACTTAGAGAGGTTATGGGGTTCCCAACAATTTCCCCCTTTTTGATGATGTCAAAACCACACTTAGTAAAAACAATGTTACTTGTATCATGTTCTGGACAAACTGGTTAATTTGTTATTTAAGTTAAATAACAGTAAATAACAGAGAGATAAGAAAAACTCCAAATTCATTGATGTGTGAATTGTTGAGTACAAAAGATTAACAGAAGAAACAAAAACAGAAGATATAAAGATTTGTCTATGAAAACCATCTTGCAGCTCCACCCTTCCTCATCTTCTCCCTCTGTGCATCAGAAACCAGCTGGATACTTTCATATATCCCATCTCTAACTCTGGCGTAGTTAGGATCATGGTTATCTATCTTGTATCCTTTGATTTTGGCCAGCTGGTTGATGTAGTTGAGAATGTAAGTCTTGTCAGGTAAGTTGCTGCCTGGTATCATAGGGCAGATCATAAATTCTTTCTCAGGTGCCTTCAGCTGGATTTTGGCATCACCAATGAATTTGACACGGTGCAATCACAACTTCGACGCGCAATTACACGATATCCTCGTTGGCGAGGAGTTAGACAACAGGTATTCCCATTTTTTCTAGATTTTAAAATTCATGTATTATTTTACTATATTGGTATGAATCTGAGGTTGGTGTTTGAGTTGGCAAGTAGAAGTCATTTCTAAGCTGTGAAGTTTAAATTTTTCTATTGTGAAACATGTTATGTTGTTAAAGGATTAAACATAAAACTGAAGGTATGTTCAAATTAACAAACTGGAATAAATATTTTCTTAGCAAAATATGACTAATAGCATGCTAGAGAAACTAGAATGTAATTGAAACATACTTGAAGGTGAAGGTGAAATGGAAGGTAGATGTGAATGACTTGCTACTTGTGTATAGTTGATTCCTCTGCAGCCCCTCTCTCTCTGTTTTCCTTGCTTGTTTTCTTTGCAGTCAGTCACAAGAGTAGTGTTTAAAAGGATGAAAGTAAGAGGAGTTGTTGATTGACGAATTGTGTGGTTGAAGACTTTAATTAAAAGAAAGCATGAAGCTGGTAGCATAGTGGCAGCATGGGTTGAGTGTTGTTGTGTCGATGAAATCCAAAGAAGATTGAAATGAGGATAGAAGATGAATGGTTTGATGCTTGGTTGTCTACCCTTCTCCTGCTCCCTCTCTATCTTTCCTTTGTTCTCTCTTTGCAGCACTCACAACAATGGTTTAGATATTTATGAAATGTTGTATGTGGATTGAAACATGGTGATGTCGATGCATCTGTAGGAGTGGTGGAGAAAGCTTGAATTTGGTAGGAAAGCAAGAGTGGTGTGTGGCATGAGAAAACACACGTACTAGACAATGTGGGAAGCATGGGCTGCTGATACATTCCTATTTTCATTTTCTTTTCTTTAACTTAAATGTTAAAATCTTTATATGATGTATTATAAATTTTTTTTTACCTATTGTATTGGAATTCAACATGTATATATGTATGGATGTAAGACATATTGTTATTGGGCTATTTTTCTTACTTGGACTCTTAATAGCATAAATGATGCTTTTAAACTTTATAGGGCTTCCTATATTATCCATTAAGATTTTCTTAACTCAATTGGGCTCTTAATAAATAAATAGGAGATGTATAATATTAATGTTAATAGCATGTAATAATAATAATAACAATACTCAATTTGCTATTTGAATAATTCAAAATTCCAAAATAATAAATCAATTAGGGATTTATCAATAATTGAATAGAAATTCGAGCACGTCACAATTAACGTTAAACTCATTGATAAATAAATTTTTCGTATTTGAAATTCATCAACGAAAAATTAAAATCCTACGGATATGATACCCTAATTAATATTAAAACTTGATAATTCTTTCGAATTAAAGTACGGGGTATTACATTTAGTATTCCAATTTATCCTTCATTTATTTATTCTATAGTCGCGCGCCCGGACTCTGCCGGGGAGGGCGAGGGACGGGGCATGACAGAGTGGTATCAGAGCTTTTGCTGTAAACCCATGAGTCTTCTTTCGAGTTTAGTCTAGCATTATTCGCTAGACTAGCTGAGTCAGTCGACAAGCCTAGCACTCCGACACATCATGCTCAACGAGAAAAAGGTAAAAGTTTCACAAGTTATGTTTTCATATGCAAAGGATATGAATATATCCTTATCTTAAGATCTTAAGAACTAAGATCTGACCTCAGAAATAAAAACCTACGAATATAACAAATCCCTTAAAGAAATAAGACGAATCGATTCAAATTAACTCTCACCTTCAATTCCAAGACGACACAAAGGAAGGAAGGAAACGAGAAGAAAATCTAGAATGGAAAGGATGAGAGATGTAAGAAAAGAATCCAGTCTTAATCCTTGTCGTAGTAAGAAATTATGCATAAGACTTATTGCTAAAAGTAAGAAATGAAATTTAATCCATTAAGGAGATTCGAGAAATCTTAAGTAACAAGTTTTGATAAAATAAATCCCAAGTAGGAGAGTTAAAATAAAGCAAGTTAGTTATGAGATAAGTAATCATCGTAAAAATCTGACAAATTTTTTTTTTTGTATAGATGGCACGAATGATTCGTACAACCCGGAAACGCCTGACACCACAAGCCAGTCCAGCCACTATCCTATTTGAGTACCAGACTTATGCTCCTTGCTTAGGAGACGATCTAGGGGAGTTTTTGTCCCATTTTCATAGACTTTGGGCAGCCGCACAGCCCCACGGAGCCACTGGGATGGATGGTATCATGCGCCTGACTCAGTTACTACCCTTAGATTGGCAGGGGTGGGCGCGTATGATTACGGGAGATTTTATCTGCCCCATTGGGAGGAGTTACGAGAGAGAGGGAGATTTCTTAGGATTTATCGCCACTCTTCACTTCTTCTATGTTGCATACCGCAATGCGCCGAGGGGACCTTACATTAGACCAGGAGACTTGATACCGGCAGGTGAGATATCGATCTGGTGGACCCCATTGATTCCTACATTCTTTCCGGTAGGAGTGATTCCTTTAGTCCCGACATACAGTTTCCTACACCCTATGCTTGATCCCGAGCCCCAGGAGACACGTGACTTTGAGACCGACCCTTTCCACCCGACTGGAGATATCCGACCACCATCACCCATCCTACGTCCAGTACCAGCCGGTAGGACACGTGGACAACACGATGCTGAGGCAGGACCTTCTCGCCCTGTCACTAGTGCGCGACGACCAGCTACGGTCTATAGACCTCTGACGACCGACTCTGGTTCGCTTTCGTCCACAGAGCGACGAGTATGGAGGATTCTATGGGAGTTCTCCGACACGGACAGCAAGGGCAAGGCCCCAGCTCTGTCTGACTCAGTGGAGGATTGCACCCCGAGCTCTCCACCGCCAGGTACCACGAGAGCAGATCCGATCTGCATATCCCCTGACGGGAGCCCTTCCCGTAAGAGGATGTTCTCACCACCCGCCGTAGAGTTTTATGTAGACTTGCGGAGACAGCTTGACACTGTACGGGATCCGAGAGGGGCGGAGGCCCAGGGCACCGGGCAGGTTGGGGATGATGAGGAGGAGGACCCGGAGATGGAGGCATCCTGGACAGATACTGCAGGGTTGGTAGTCTAGTGCTCGACGGGAGTTGACTGTTTAGTTGCTTTTATGTCATTTCTATTTTATGATGTACTCATCAGCAACGGACCTTGTCTTTAGGCCGTCCTGATGCTGTTTTTATTTCTAGACTTTTGTTACACGGAAACGGCGACTTTATGAGGACTGTTCCGTGACGTTATTTAGATATTACCCATTTTATCAGTACAAGAACACATTAGTTAGTATCTTGTGACTGAGTACCTTTTGTGATACCATCCGAGAGTGATGGGTATCATGTCATGTACTTAGATAGTACATTTTGAGAGTGATGGGTATCATGTCATGTACTCGAGGAGGCACAAATGATGATGTATATATATACGACCTTAGGAGTCTTTTGCGGTATATGAGATTTTTATGTTATGTTGTCATCTGTTCAGTATTTAACTTATATGCGTAATAAGATAATAAAGATTTAATAAGTTAAATAATGATAATAAGATTCCAACAAAAACTCGATTATCTAACGAAAGAAATATGAATTATCAGAATGCCGCCAAGAAGAGCCGGACGCCCGAGAGGCAGTGGTAAAGGACGAGGCTCTAGAAATGTAGAGGAAGTATACGAAGCGGAGCGAGCCGCAACCCCACCTCCTCCACCACCAGTAAGAAAAGTAGAAGAACTATTCTTGCGACAGAACCCACCAGTGTTCAATGGAACAGGAGAACCAGCCGAAGCCGAGTTGTGGGTGCGTGCACTGGAACGCATCTTCAATTTCCTACGATGCACTGATCAGGAACGCGTGACTTGCGTGTCCTTTCAGCTGACAGGATCAGCTGACTATTGGTGGGAGGCAAGGAGGAAGATAATGACTCCTGAGCAGTTAGGAAATCTAACTTGGGAGGAGTTCAAAGTAGGGATATATGATAAGTATATCCCTAAGAGCTACCGAAAGAGGAAAGAAACCGAGTTCTACCATTTGAAGCAAGGTAGAATGACGGTAACAGAATACGACCGAGTATTCTGTGACATGTCGAGATATGCACCCGAGCAGGTCGACACAGATGAGAAAATGGCAGAAAAGTTCTGTGCCGGTCTGAGGCATGAGATTAGGATGGCCCTAGCCAGCCATGGTGGGTTATCTTATCGAGAATCTCTCAGTCGGGCTCTCGATATCGAGACCGCCATGCCAGTGGAAAGGCATGTACCAAATCACCCACCAACGCATCCACAAAACCAACCCCAGCCGTTCAAGGGCAAGAGAAAATGGGAGGATCAACATCCTGGTCCCATTCAGAAAAAGCCCTGGGAAGGACCGGCACCTTTCCAGAATTTTGGAAGGCAAGGGCAGATGCCACAGTCCGGGAACTTTCAACAGAAGCCCACTTTCTGTCCGAAATGCAGGACAATGCACAGTGGAGTGTGCAGAACAGTTAACATTGAATGCTTCATTTGTAGACAGAAAGGGCATTTTGCAAACAATTGCCCTAACCAACAACAAGGGGGAAACATGAGGCCAAATCAAGAGCCTCAGAAGCAAAATATGCGGGCTATTCAAGCATAGCCCCAGGCAAGTTCATACCCCCAGAAGCTACTACCACCGCCACCACCACCACCTTACCAGTATAGGCAGCAGAATAGGCAGCCACAGAACGCCAGAGCTTACGCAATGAATCAAAAGCAACCTGGAGGAAATCAGGGAAACCTAAAAGGTATGGGAATACTCCTCGACTTGCTAGTAATAATTTTATTTGATACTGGAGCATCCCATTCTTTCATTGCCAAAGCATGCGTAGAGAACTTAGAGCTTGAACCAGAACTAATTGAGACAGCTCTGAAAGTGTCTTCACCTTTAGAAGGAACTACTACACTTACACACACCTGCTCTAATCTGCACTTGAACTTAGGATCATTTAAGATCTTAGCAAACGATCTTAGTGTCATCATTATGAATGATGTGGACATAATTTTAGGAATGGATTGGCTAGCTAAAAACTACGCCACAATCCTTTGTAATGAGAGGTAAATCTCATTTCAACCTCCTGGAGAGGAACCCACTAGTTTTCACGGGATTACCACGAGCCGTAGAAAGACAGTTATCTCGGCACTACAAGCTGAGAAACTGGTAAAGAAAGGATGTTCAGCCTATCTCGTTTATCTGAGTGGGGAAAAGGAAGAAGAAAGACGAATCGAAGATGTCGCTGTAGTGCGGGAATACCCAGATGTATTTCCTGAAGCGCTACCGGGATTACCACCAAACCGTCAGCTGGAGTTCACGATAGATTTGGAACCAGGCTCGGCACCAGTATCGAAAGCACCCTACCGAATGGCGCCTAAGGAGTTAGAAGAGCTCAAGATACAGCTTCAGGAGCTTTTGGATCTAGGTTTTATCAGACCTAGTGTATCGCCATGGGGAGCACCGGTGCTGTTCGTGAAGAAGAAGGATGGAACGTTAAGGATGTGCATAGACTATAGAGGTCTAAACAAACTGACACTCAAGAACCGATATCCTTTGCCGAGGATAGACGACTTGTTTGATCAACTGAAGGGAGCAAGCGTTTTCTCGAAGATAGATTTACGCTCAGGCTAACACCAACTGAACATTCGAACCGAGGATGTCCCTAAAACAGCTTTTCGGACACGGTATGGTCACTACGAGTTTGTAGTAATGCCGTTCGGATTAACCAATGCCCTGCAGTGTTCATGGACCTAATGAACCGAGTGTTTCATCCTTACCTAGAAAAATTTGTCCTAGTATTCATAGATGATGTTCTCATATACTCGAAGAGTGTGGAAGAACATGAGAACCATCTAAGAATCACTTTGGAAGCCCTCCGGAACGAGAAGTTCTATGCCAAATTAAGTAAGTGCGAATTATGGCTTAGAGAGGTAACTTTTCTTGGACATATTGTGTCATCAGAAGGAATCAAAGTGGACCCTATAAAAGTAGAAGCAGTACGGGATTGGAAGTCACCGACCACTCCTAATGAAATCAGAAGTTTCTTAGGACTGGCAGGTTATTACCGAAGATTCATAGAGGGATTTTCTAAGATAGCGAGACCAATGACGCAACAGCTGCGAAAAGGAATCAAGTACAAATGGTCTCAGGAGTGTGAGGATAGTTTTCAACTGTTGAAAGACAAGTTGACGACGGCCCCAGTCTTAGCTGTCCCCGAACTAAACAAGGAATATGTCATTTACACAGATGCCTCCAAGAATGGATTAGGCTGTGTACTGATGCAGGAAGGAAAGGTGATAGCCTATGCATCGCGACAACTCAGGCCACACGAGCTTAACTATCCCACTCATGATCTTGAAATAGCTGCAGTAGTGCATGCTTTGAAAATTTGGAGACACCATCTTTACGGAGTTCGGTGTGAAATTTTCACAGATCTCAAAAGTCTCAAGTATTTCTTCGAGCAGAAAGATCTTAACATGAGATTATGATTGCGGTATCAATTACCATCCGGGCAAAGCTAATGTAGTAGCTGATGCTCTGAGTCGTAAAAGCTCGTCAAAGATCGCATTCCTACTAACTCAAGAGGCAGATCTTTAAAGAGAGTTCAGTAAGATGAACTTAGAAGTTTTGCAGCCTCTCGAAACAGTGGAAGGAGTTCTCCCCACCTTAGTGATAGAACCAGATATGAGAGGTCGGGTTCTAAAAGCACAAAGGATGGATAAGGAATTTGAGAAGATACGGCTTAAAGTGAGAAATAACGATGTCACAAATTACAGAGAAGAAGCTGACAACACCATCACCTTTGACGGAAGATTGTGCATTCCACACGATGAGAAGCTCAAGGATGAAATCATGAGTGAAGCACATGATACGCCCTATACTGCTCACCCAGGAAGTATGTACCAGGACCTGAAGAAGAAATTCTGGTGGGACGGTATGAAACGAGACATAGCTTCTTTCGTGGAGAAATGTTTAGCTTGTCAACAAGTGAAAGCATTACAACAAAGACTCTATGGGAAATTACAGCCGTTAGAAATCCCAGAGTGGAAATGGGAGCACATAGCAATGGATTTTGTGACTGGATTGCCCAAATCTAAGAGAGGAAATACTACCATTTGGGTAATCGTAGACCGGCTCACAAAATCTGCTCATTTTGTACCTATCATGATCACGTACGGTTCAGATAGGTTGGCTCAATTGTACGTACGAGAAATCATACGCCTGCACGGTGTACCAGTCTCGATAACGTCAGACCGAGACTCGAAGTTTACGTCCAGATTCTGGATAAGCTTACAGAAAGAGTTAGGTACGAGACTAAACTTCAGTACTGCTTTTCATCCTCAAACTGACGGACAGTCCGAAAGGACTATTCAAACTCTGGAGGACATGTTGAGAACCGTGATTCTCGATAGAGGCGGAAGTTGGGAAGCAGTACTACCATTAATCGAGTTTGCTTATAACAATAGTTATCAAGCTACCATATCAATGGCACCATATGAAGCACTTTATGGGAGAAAGTGTAGGTCGCCATTGTATTGGGACGAAGTTGGAGAAAGAGCCATAGTGGGCCCAGACTCAATCTGCGAAATGATAGAGACTGTTCGCCAGATTAGAGGAAGAATTAAAGAAGCACAAGACAGGCAGAAATCTTATGCCAACACTCGTAGAACCGAATTCCAATTCAAAGAAGGCGATCGAGTATTTCTAAAAGTATCTCCGTCAAAAGGGATAATTAGATTCGGCATCAAAGGAAAACTACGATCTCGTTTTGTTGGACCTTACGAGATCCTAGAGAGGATAGGATCAATTGCTTATAGGCTGGCATTACCGCCGAGTTTCGGGAACGTTCAAAATGTATTCCACGTGTCACAGTTTAGGAAATACATATATGATCCCAAACACATCATTCATTAAGAAGAAATGACCTTAAATCTTGATTTGACGTATGAGGAAAAGCCCGAAGCTATTTTAGATTTTAAGGTGCAACAACTCCGAAGTAAATCCATTTCCTTAGTAAAAGTGTTATGGAGAAATCACGGACAAGAAGAAGCTACCTGGGAACTGGAGGATAAGATGAGAGAAATAAATCCCCAGCTGTTCAATTAGAAATAACAAATTTCAGGACGAAATTTTTGTTAAGAGGGGGAGGATGTAATGCCCCGCTTTTCTTTTTAATTATCGAACTAGGCATTTCCGAACGCGTTTGTAATATAATCGGAGATAATGAAATATTGAACTTTTAGTAAATTAATGAGAGTTAATTAATTGAAGGGGAGTTTGGTTTAAAATGATAAGTAATTATCGATTTTTATTTATATCTCGATAGATATTAAAATAAGGTATGTATATACTTAGAAATATATATATAAGTGTATTTATATCTTGGGCTTGGTCTAAATAAATAAATAAGGTACCACTCTGTCACGCCCGCCCTTCACTTAGGATAGTAAAGTCGGGGAAACCGTGACTAGGGAAGGGATTAAAGAAACGGGGATAGAAATGGGGAAACTAGAACGAGGCTGAACCAGACAACATCCTTATAATAAGTCAAATAATTCATTACACATGAATTATAAAAGGGCTTGAGTCTTAGGCTCAATACAATTCGTCATAATATGAAAGAACTAGAGTCTCGATTTTAATACATAATGATCTCAAACTAGCAGCGGAAAGA
>JAPKLX010003462.1:0-11093 GCA_026898415.1 Leonotis leonurus | reverse complement strand
AGATCGTTTTTAGGGAGAACGATCTGTTTATTGGATGACAGCAGATTAAAGTTTGAACGAGCTGTATAATCCAAACGATCTTGTTGTTTTCTAGAGCAGCGGGCTCCAACTTCTTTACAGCGAGCTGCTTTAATCTTGACCCAATCA
Source organism: Leonotis leonurus (assembly GCA_026898415.1). Classification (NCBI taxonomy): domain Eukaryota; kingdom Viridiplantae; phylum Streptophyta; class Magnoliopsida; order Lamiales; family Lamiaceae; genus Leonotis; species Leonotis leonurus. The sequence continues at coordinate 10,946 of JAPKLX010003462.1, read as the reverse complement.
ATTAGCCTATTCTAGAAAAACAGATCGTTATAGTTGTTTTGAAACTTCAGAACAACTTTTACATTTGTGATCTGATAAAACATAATTTAGAAGTAAAACTAAGGCAAGCAAGTTGGTATGACAGCTCGCTATAATTTATGAGAAGCAGATCGTTAATTACTTTGAAAACGATCTGCTCTCTGTTTAACGAGCTATCTTACATGAGGGAGTAAACACTTGCAATAATAACTATCATTGTGTCCAGGATATCTAACACAAGAATAAGACAGATCGTTATTTACTTTTACCAAAACGATCTGCTTCTTTTACACTTAGATAATCCTTAATAGATGACAATGATTATTTGGTTTTTAACATTTAAACATGTAGTTTCGAGGAACATCATCAAAACAAATAGATTTATAGGGTTCCCAACAATTTCCCCATTTTTGATGATGTCGAAACCTACATTAAGACTTTCTTTTAAAATAAAGTTATAATCAATGAAGATAGTTAAGAAGCATAAGAAATGACATGCATAAACATTGCCTGGACAAAGAGATATTGTCATCAGATTGTTTTTCACACAAAAAAATATTCATACTTCATTGATCAAGCAGGATATTACAATTTACATCAGTTCGCTTGCAAAAATCAAAAAGAGATTTTAGGATTGAGATCTTTTTCGTTGTTGATCAGCTAGCTGCTGCCTTCTTCTTTCAACCATTTCCCGTTGCCTTAGTTCTGAAGGCACGCCAAAACTTGCATAAATACCATTAAAGATCCTTCGATAATCTTTGTTGTTAAAATCAATGGGGTAGCCCATTTGCTGTGCAGATCGATTAATGGCATTTAATACTGCAGTGTGATCCACTTCGGTAGTTCTAGGAATCCTTGGATACAACAAGGTCGTTTTTCTTGGTGCAGTGAGAGGATGGTTTTGCATAGCAGATTGCCTGTATAGATATTCCACAAAAGTTTGATTTTTGTGTTGAGCGAGGAATTCTCTAAACAGCTCATCCACTGACCCACCTTGAACATCCTGGTCCATCAAGTAATAATGTTGCATTATGAATTCCTTGACCAGTTTGTTCCATTGAGCAGCTTTCTTCGAGTGTAGCCAGGTCAGGTTTTGGGGTTCAGTGAGCTGGTATTTTTCAAAAAATTTGAACATTGGGTTTGTTGGCTCAATATCTTCTTCTGATGATTCAGCCTTTTCTTCTTGGGCACCAGTCATCCCCTGTCTTTGTTTTTCTGCTCTCCACAGCTTTTTGAATTCTGGGTCAGCTATCTGCTCAGCTGTGCACCCATCCAGAAACATTTCCTCATTTTCAGCTTCTTCGGTCATGATCTCCTTTCCTTTTCTCTTGGCAGCAGCCTTCTTTTCTTCCTCTTCTTTCTTGCGCTTTTCATCATTTTCTTTTTGCAGTTGTTTTGCTTCAGCAATCTGCTTTGCAGTTAACATTTTCTTCTTTGTAGCAGCAGCTTGTTTCTTTTTGATTTGGGAAGCAGCGGGCTGTGCTTTCCTTTGCTCTTCCCCCTTTTCGACATCAGCAATGAATTCCTTGGAGATAATAAGTCGAAGGGAGGCAAGTTCATCTTGAAGAGCTTTGAAACGAGCATCAGAATCTTCTTTGTATTGTAGGAAAGCAGAAATGTTTCTAGTGATTTCATTGAACTGTGTGGAAGAGCCCTTAACATGAGATTGAAATTCAGCAGTCAGCGCGCTGTGAGCCACTTTCATGTCAGTTATAGTCTTATTGATCAAGAAGATTTCGTTTCCAGTGGCAACATCTTCCTCCTTCAATGCCTCAGGCAGCTGGGCTTTAAGTACCGCAGGCAGCGCGCTCTTAACCACCTTTGGAATCGTGGTTTTCTCCATGTCAGCGTATTGGCCTTCCACGTGCTTCCTTACTTCTTCCACCATCTTGTTTCCAGCTGCTAGCATCTTGGCTTCAAATGATTTGGATTCTTCTTGAAGAGCAGCAATCTTGGAGTTCGTTTCTTCCTTGTATTTATCATAGACTTCACGATCACTGTCCAAAGTTTTATGCAGCTCGTCAGAGAGTTTGGAGTGAGCACGCTGGACATTCTGTTCAACAGAGTGAAGTGCACTTTCTGCCGCAGAAAATACGAAATTTGCTAGTGCAGCAGATCGATTATTGATCCGTTCATGAATAAGGGCGTTGAGTTGATCTGCAGTCATGTGTGCACTGAGATTTGAAGAGAGCAATTCCTCTAAGGTGTGAATTTGAAAATCATTTGGTGCTGTGCCATGAGTGTATATTTCTTCTAAGTTTTCTTCGACAGCATGTTCTTCGATTTGTGGAGCAGATGGTTCTGGAACGATGATGGGATCAGCGGGCTGAGATGATGGTGAGGCTTGGAGTGTTTCTGTCTCAGCATTTTGTGCTTCAAAATTAAAAATCTCGTCAAAATCGCCCGACTGCAAGTCCACGGCGAATGAATACAAGTCCTTTTCTTGCTCATAGTAGGGAGCAAGATCGATTTGAAGGGAAGCAGCTTCTTCTTTCATCTTGGTCAGCACATAAGTGCGAAAATACTGTCTTGCATCTGGCACATCAAGAAATCCAAAATATGTTTGCAATTTTCCTTCCTCGGCTTTCAGCTCGCTGATGGAGAATAGCAGTAATATAGCCTCCAGAGTGTAGAACTTGCAATCTCGTATTTCCAGATAATTTTGAAATCTTTGAGCCATCTCAAACATGGCTGGAGTGAGTTTGATTCCAGGCATCAACTTGATCACAGTTTCAGTTGCCTTGTCCTGCAGCTGTTTGAATAGTAATTGGGCACCCTTTAAACGTTCAACAACATCATCAGCTGGCTGCTCGTGTATGTTGAGTTCAACATCAGCTTCATTCAGTTCAACAGCAGATGGTTCCCTTGACGTAACGGTAGTAGCATCCAATTCCTCTTCCAAATTTCGAGCAGTGGGTTTTCTCTTTGCTTTTCTTGGCTTCTTTGTTTCTTTGGCACCAGCAGCTGGCTTGGGGCTACCAGCTGCCTTTCTCTTAACACGTTCCTTAAGCACTTCTTGAGCAGCAGCGGCTTCACCAACTGTCTCTGGCTTCTTTGTTGGGATAATCCACTCTGGATTTGATTTGCCGACTCGGATAAGTTCTCGTTTTAACTCATCATCAGTGACCTTTAAGAAAATTTGGGAAGCAATGCCAAGCGACATTTCCATCTGATGTCTGTTCTTTGGAAGAATCCAATCTTTGCTAAAATCCACGGACTTGTGCCATTTGTCGCGCTGGAAGAACCCAGCAATGATTGTGCTAAGTTTTGTGGAGAGTCGAAGAGGTCGTTTGACGTTCAACTTTGTGCAATTTCCATCGCTGTCTTGATGTATGTCGATCTGCTGCTCTTCATCAACTATCAGTTTTAACAGCGATCTTGCCCAATTGATTTTGAGATTGAATAAAACAGCAGTCAAGACCTTTAATTTTCCTGCAGTTACTGAGTCAAAGGTTCCTTGGTGTCCAAGAAACACCTTTTGTACGAAATCAAGAAGAAGACGATAACTGGGTAGCATTAATGATCGGTTGAAAGCTTTTCCAGTCCATTGAAATGGTTGAGCCAGAATAATATCGAGAGCACTTTGAATTTGATCATCAGTAATTTCTTCAATCATGTCTCCTTCATCCTTCAAATGATATGTGTGAAGAATCATATCAATTACTGTCGTTCGAATGTTGTCTTCCTTTGACTTTCCTACTGGTATCTTGACTGTATATTCATCACCATTATCAACCATCCACGAGCAATAGAATAAAGCAATTTGTCGAGGGAGAAAGTAATCTGGTTCTGTAGAGATGATTTTGTAGAACCCTAGATAGAAATGCAGATCAATTAAGACTAGATATATGACAAGGAATGTATGTGAGAATAATAATGCTTATTTGGCGATAAACTGATGTTTTACCATAGATGAATGGATAAATTCAAGTATACCACAAATAGAACATGTAGACACATATATAACAACCCTTGTAAGAACAGCCATTATAGGAACACTGAATGAAAAAGATTCGATTAGGATATAAAAAATAGGTGCTTGCTTAATGTCTAAACCTGAGCACGCAGTGATTTTACTGAATAGAACATCTAGGGTACGAAACCCATGATGTTCAAGTACAGCGCGAGGCTCCGGTGACAGTTTTGCTTCTATGGTGTGAAGCATCTCTGATAGGGTAATGGTTTTAGTTTGTGAGGAAGAAGAGCTTGCTTCGGAAGCAGACATTTTGAAACTGATTCGAGTTGTTTTGAAAATGTTTGGTTGCAGAAAAGCTTGGCTTGAGAGAACTAACACAACAATGGCGGTTTTAGGTTTTATGCGAGGGAAGTTTTGAAAGTGTAAGACGAACAGTCAAACTTTCACATACTTATAGGTATATCATGAACGAACCAGATTAAATCATGTAAAAGTAATAATAAGTAACGGTTGAGATTACTCCCTTGTTTAATTATTTGCCGCCCAAAAGTGAGTTAATTTTATACGCCATTGATTTCTTGTGTTGATGGAAGTCACATCATTTTCTTGAAGCGCGAATCGAGGACTGCAACATTAAATGTCTGGTGCTTCTATCGTCACTTTTTCTGACGTGCAGACGCTTGAAATATCTAGACAATCAATTTATATTAATTAGCAATCATTAGAATTAAATAATTCAATAGTCGAAGAAATAAATGAATTGGATTCCCCCTTGACTAATGATTCCCCCTTGATTAGTGCTCTAGCAGATCGTTGTTGGTTGAGAACGATCTGCTCTTTCTTGATGTTAGCAGCTAGCTTCTGATTTTCATATTTGTAGCTTGCTGTTATGGGGAGCAGATCGTTGTTTGCTGCTTAACGATCTGTTAGTAACAGATCGTTTTAGTCTTGTGAACGATCTGCTATCTTCGTTCATGTTGCAGCTTGCTGCTTGATGTATTTGTGCATATCAGGTCGTTTTGGAGCAGATCGTTTTCTTCTTTAAACGATCTGCTGTGTACAATCAATTTGAGCAGCTAGCTGTTGATCCACAAAATTAAGCAGTTTAATTTTGAGGTTAAGTACTGTTTTAGCAGAGGGTTATAACTTAGTAAATGAGGAGCTAGATTAAGGTGATAACAGATTTAGAGGTGTGATAACAGATTGCTTTTTACCACCAGCTAGCTGTTATCAACACTTGTACCAATTTCAATGTTTATTAAACCCAATTTTCCACATAGCATTTTGAATCTGTCTTCAGGTAGTGCTTTCGTGAGAACATCAGCTCGCTGCACATCCGTGTGAATTTTCTCTATCTTGATGTTCTTCTTTTCAACATGGTCACGTATAAAGTGATGACGAACATCAACATGTTTGCAGCGAGTATGAAGTACAGGATTTTGTGTGATAGCAATTGCGCTTGAGCTATCACAAAATATTGGCACGCTATCCATGTATACTTCATAATCTTTTAGTTGTTGTTTGATCCACAAAATTTGTGCTGTGCAACTCCCTGCAGCCATGTACTCTGCTTCTGTTGTTGAGGTTGCAACCGAAGTTTGCTTTTTAGAGAACCACGAGATGAGTTTGTTTCCAAGAAACTGACAAGTCCTAGATGTGGATTTTCTATCAAGCTTGCAACCTGCATAATCAGAGTCAGAGTAACCAGTTAATTCAAAATTATCATCACAAGGATACCATAAACCTATCTCAATGGTCCCTTTGAGATAACGTAAAATTCGCTTGGCTGCTTCTAAATGAGATTCCCTTGGACTTGCTTGATACCTAGCACAAACACCAACTGCAAAAGTAATATCAGGTCGACTAGCAGTTAGGTATAGAAGTGAACCAATAATACCACGATACAATTTTACATCTATTGCCTTCCCGAGTACATCAGGACCAATCTGCCCATTGGTTTGCATCGATATTTTTCCTGGCTTGCAATCTTTAACTCCAAACTTTGTGATGAGATCGTTGATGTATTTGGATTGATTAATTAGGATCCCATCAACAGATTGCTTGACTTGTAAGCCTAGGAAGAAATTCATTTCTCCCATCATTGACATCTTGTACTTGTCCTGCATTAGCTTACTAAACTTGTTACAAAGGAATTCAGATTTGGATCCAAAAATGATGTCATCAACATAAATTTGAACTAAAAGGATATAGTCTTGAATTTTGATGGTGAATAGCGTCTTATCAACTGATCCTCGCTTGAATCCCGATTGAAGTAAGAATGTAGACAGTGTCTCATACCAAGCTCGAGGAGCTTGTTTTAGTCCATACACTGCCTTGGCTAATCTGTACACCTTGTTCTCATCTTCTACTTCAAAACCAGGTGGTTGTTCCAAATAAACTTCTTCTTCTAGAATTCCATTCAAAAATGCGCTCTTTACATCCATTTGGAAAACTTTGAAGCGTTGGAAAGCAGCATAAGCAAGAAACAATCTGATGGCTTCTAGTCTTGCAACAGGTGCAAATGTTTCGTCAAAATCTATCCCTTCTTGTTGACAATAACCTTTTGCAACTAGCCTTGCCTTGTTTCTTACTACTTCACCTGTTTCATCTCTTTTATTCTTGAAAATCCATTTGACTCCAATCACACCTTGATGATGAGGTCGATCCACTAAGTACCACACATCATTCCTCTTGAACCCATTCAATTCTTCTTGCATGGCATTGATCCAATCTGCACTTTGCAAGGCTTCTATGATGTCTTTAGGTTCGGTGTGAGCAAGATAGCAGCTTAGTAATGCGCTTTCTCCATGCATGCGTCTAGTTCTAACTCTATCCGTAGGGTTCCCAACAATGAGATCGGATGGATGGCTATCTATCCATTTTCTTCTTCTCCTCATTTCTTCCTCAGAAATTTCGATCTCTATTTCTTCGGGTGGATTTTCGAATTCAGGGTGATCTATGGTAGGCGCATCAAGAAGATCGTTAGTATTTAAATCAATGCATGACACTTCATTTACCAATTGTAGAACAGATTGTTGTTGAGTTGAGGGAAGGGAAGGAGCATTTTGTTTATCAACAGTTGGTTGAGGATGTTCATGAGAGGTTCCCCCTTCATTTGTTCCCCCTAAGTGAGTGAATTGTCCATCTGTTCCCCCTTGCTGTGAGTTTTCTCCAGCAGGTTGATTATTGGATTCTTCTTCATCTTCATCTTTTCGTGGACTCCATAGTAGGATGTCATCGACTAGACAGTCTGTGGAATTTCTCAAGGTTGAGCGAGAGTTATCATCCTTTGAATAATTGCTATCTGTTCCTGAAACTTCAAAATTGGTTTCATCAAAAACAACATGTGGTGTTACTTCCACAACAAGGGTTCTTTTATTAAAAACTCTATAAGCTTTACTGATCTCAGAATATCCCAAAAATATTCCTTGATCACTTTTGCTGTCAAAGGTTTTTAATTGAGTTTTCCCATTGTCGTGAATGTAACATTTACAACCAAATGATTTAAAATAAGAGATTCGAGGCTTCCTGTTGTTCCATAGTTCGTATGGAGTTTTCCCATGACGTTTTGTCACAACAGATCGATTTTGAGTATAGCAGGCGGTGTTGACTGCTTCTGCCCAGAACTTCTTTGGGAGATTGATTTCATTTAACATGGTTCGAGCGGCCTCCTTGAGCGATCTGTTGCGCCTCTCCACAATGCCATTTTATTGTGGTGTACGAGCTGCTGAAGTTTGATGATGAATTCCCATTTTTGAACAGTACTCTTCGATCATATGATTAATAAATTCGGTTCCACGATCAGATCGAATGGTGATGATGGATGACTCTTTTTGATTTGAAAGTTTGTTGAGCAGATCGGGTAGTTTCTCTAGTGTTTCCTTTTTCTTGAACATAAAAATAACCCAAGTGAATCTAGAGAAATCATCAATAACAACGAGAGCATACTTTCTACCGTTAACACTTAATGGAGATACAGGTCCAAAAAGGTCTAGGTGTAGGAGCTCTAGAATTCTTGAAGTGGAGTGGGCTGACTTTGTGGAGAATGAAGCTCTTGTTTGTTTTCCAGCTTGGCAAGCATCACATTTATGGTCTTTGTCGAATACTTGATTGGGTAGACCTTCAACCAAATTGTCATTCACCAGCTTGTTGATTGTCTTGAAGTTCAAATGACTCAATCGTTTGTGCCACAGCCAGCTGGTTTCTGAATTTGATTTTGTCACTAGGCAGGTTTCATTTTGATTGTTCCATTGTACAATATATAACCTGTCCTGTAGAATCCCAGTAAGAAGAATTTCTTCTCCTTCTATATTTTTGACAAGACATTTGTTAGCAGTAAATTCTACCCTCTTGTTATTAGCACAAAATTGGCTAATTGAGAATAGATTATGATTTAATCCTTCAACATACGATACATTCAAAATAGTAGTGTTACCAACTTGAAGGTCACCATAACCCTTTGTGTATCCTTTTGAGTTTCCTCCAAAAGTAACATTTGGTCCAGTGCACTCCTTGTAGTTGATTAACAATTCTTTGTTGCATGTCATATGTTTGGAGCATCCACTATCAAGTATCCAAACTGCACCCCGAGCTGTGCACGATCTTCTCATCGATCTCCTATCCTGCAGTGAAAATTCATTTAGCTACCCCACTGAATGAGGGTGCTTTGTTAGTAGACAGAGTTCCTTTTGGAACCCAAATTTGTCTGATTATGGAGACATTCTGTGATGGTCTGATTTGCCTCCCACTAAAATCAATGTACACGATTTTCTTTTGAGCAGGTGGATGATTGGGCACATGTTTCCTAGGAGCAGTTGGTTTGTGATAGACTTGTGGTTTTCTCTGGTTGAATTGTAGAGGAGTTCGCTGATGGTTGGCCTTTGGAGCAGGTTGATTGAACTTTTGTGCAGGTGGTTTTCTTTGTTGAAAACCAATTCCTTGTGTAGTGAACCTCTGTTGTTTCTGTCCTTGATCCTTGATCAAAATTGCTTGCGGCTGTTTTGCACTATTTTTGAGATTTACTATCTTGTCCTTTCCCTTCTCCTTGACAAAGTTTCCTTTGGGTGGACCTTTGTCAACTCCATTAAAACCAATTCCTCCATGATCTGACGATCTCCTTTGCATATCATTGATGAGATGAACTCTGTCTGATTTTTTGTGGATGTAATAATTAAGCATTACACCAAAGTTTTCCGCCTTGTTGTTGGCCGATGATTCTCTTTCAATTAAATCCGAGATTTTAGCATTAAGAGCGTAGACTTCTTCACTCTTGTTCTTTATCTGCAGAAGCATTGCCTTCTCTCTATCATTGAATGAAGCACTTACTTTCTTCATTTCTTGAATAGTGTTGGCCATTCTTCCATTTTCTTTAATGGCATGTTTGAACATCTTGTTCAATCTTGCATGATCTTCCATGAGTTTGTTGAAATCTTCTATGGAGAGATCGTCTTCTTCTTCTTCATCTATCTCCTCGTTGTCACCCGAATCATACATAGGTGAGTTAGAAATAGGAGAAGAACAATTAATTACTACCTCATTATTGTCGAGTCCATTGTCATGACCCATGAGACACTCATCCCATTCTTCATCTTCTTCAGCGATGAAGGCTTCATCGTTTTCGGATGAGCTATCGGTTAAAGAGCTTGGAGCAGCTTGTTCTTCAGCAAGCATGGCTTTGCGTTGTTCCCTAAGCTTCTTGTCTCTCTTGTTTCTAAATTCTTCTCTCTCTGCCTTGGAGATATCGGGGCAGTCCGTTTTGAAGTGTCCTTTCCTACCACATTTAAAGCAGGAAAATTCAGATAGGTCAGCCTTAACATATGAGGTGGATTTTACCTCATTCTTTCTCTCAGGTCGATCTCCAGATCGATCTCTTCCTTTGAAATTTCTGCTATTATCTTTGTAGAGTCGTTTGTATCTATTTGCCCTAAATTCCATCTTTCGGAATCTTTGGGCCATGAGTGAGTATTCCTCGAAGTAGTTCCTGGTTGGGTAGTTTTCATCATCTGAACTCGATGAATCTTTTACTATCACGGTAGGGGGAGATTTCTTTTCCACCTCCTTTTCCTTTTGTTTTGCTTTGAAGGCAGTTTCTTTATCCTTAGTTCCTGCAACAGAATGTTTGCTAGAAGAAGGATTAGATTGACCATGAATACGATTGATTTCGTACTCATTGCCCGTTAGTAAGTCGAATAAAGCATCAATGGTGAGAGAATTAAACTCTGGCATCATGGGATGCATGGCTGAATATATTTCCCAGTTGGCGGGTAGGGCACGAATAATTTTGAGATTTCTTTCCCGCTGTGTGTATTTGCCTTTGTCAATTGCATCGATCTCAATCAGGATTTCAGTGAACCTGTTCTTCATTTGGGCAATTGTTTCTCCCTTCTTCATTTTAAATTCTTCGTACTTGTTGCAAGCAATGGACAGCTTGTTTTCTTGAATCACGTCGGATCCCATGCTAATGTCTCGAAGTACATCCCACATTTCTTTGGCTGTTTTGAGACGTCGGATTTTGGCCAAGTAAATTCCTCTCACTGTGCTTGAAATTAATCCTTTTGCATAGTCGTCAAGACTAGCTTCTTTCTTCTCCTCCGTTGTGTAGTCGTCCATATCCTTTTCTTTTTCAACTAGCTCAACGGTGGGAGTGGGTCCCTTTCCATCCTTAATCTCAGCGGAGTGTTTGTTCATAATTTTGATTGGTCCATTTGTGATAACGGACCACATCTTGATGTGATGAGCTCTTAGACACATTTCCAGTCTGAAGCTCCAATCTTCATATCCAGCTATGGAGAAATCCTCACAAGCCCTAGCCATTTGACCTTCCATAACTTAGAGTAGAAGATTAGTTAAATGCAAGTGCAGTATGCTGTGAAAACGTTTTTCAAGATCTATTCAAGATGACCACACAGAGATAATCTCTTGTGAATCTAGAAACAATGGTCAAAATGAACCACTGCTCTGATACCACTTGTTGGTCCCGAAAGAGCTAGATTGGTGTATGGGGGGGGGGGGG
>JAPKLX010003965.1:0-10461 GCA_026898415.1 Leonotis leonurus | reverse complement strand
CCCCCCCCATACACCAAACCTTGCTCTTTCGGGACCAACAAGTGGTATCAGAGCAGTGGTTCATACGACCATTGTTTTGTTTTCACAAGGTTAATACCTGCGTGGTCAACTTGAATAGATCTAGAAAATCTTTTCATCATCTGCATATTATCTGTTATGGAATCATCTGTTATCAGGGCATGCGAAGAATTCTCCATCCAAGGTTACAGAGAATGGAGCTTCAGAATCAAGATGTGTCTCAAAGCTCATCACTGCCTGATGTGGAAGGTGATAGAAGAAGGACCTTTGGCAATTACCGAAGAAACCACTCGTATCACTGAGACAGGAGCAGTGAAGGAAACTGTACTGAAAGACCCCAGAAAGTATACTTCTGAAGAAAGAAGAGAAGCAAATCTTGATGATTTTGCTAAAGGAGTTATCTCCAGTACTGTAAAAGGAGTTCATCTGGCCAAGATCCAAGATCTTGATACAGCCAAAGAAATGTGGGAAGCACTAAGAGATCTCAGCCTAGGATCTGAAGCTATGATCGAGAACAAGCTATCCCTAGCATGTAATAAGTTCGATGAATTCAAAATGAAGCCTGGAGAAACTATTGAACAAATGAAGAACAGGTTCACTGAAGTATTACTTGAGGTGTCTGCCTTCAAAAAGGATAAGTACACACAAAGAGAGAAGAACCTCAAGATTCTTAGAGCTTTACCACCAAGCTGGGAAATCTATTCAGCTATGCAACCTCTACGTGCTGATTTCAATGATCTGTCTGTAGAAGCACTATTTGATCATTTAGCTGTCCATGAATGTGATATCAGAAGGATACATGGACCAGATCATTCCTCCAGCAAGAAGAATGAAACTAGCACTAAGAAGGAGAAAGAGACTGCCTTCAAAGCGAAGTGCAAAACAGATGAATCAACTTCATCTACTGCATCAGAAGAAGGAGGATATGATAAATTACTGAAAGAATTCTCATTGATTGCTAAGAGAATGGACAAGATGGAAGTCAGATCAAGAAAGTATCGAAGGTTCTACAAAGACAACAAGAGTAGATACCAGAAGAACAAAGAAGCAGAACGATCTGATGACAAAACAGAAAGTAGAGGTAATGGTAAAATCACTAATCCTACTGACTATACTTGCTATGGTTGTGGAAGAACAGGACACTTCAAGACAGATTGTCCTGACCTATCCAAAAGTCAGAGAGAAGAACTCCGAGCAAAAAGGGACAGAAAGCTAAAAGCTCAACGTAAAGCTATGATAGCAGAAGAAAAAGAAGAAGATGATTCCAGCTCAAGCCATCTATCTGATAGTTCAACAGAAGATGATGAAGCATTCTTTGCTAAAGAAAAAGAAGACTGGGATGAATGCTTTGCAGGACTAGACAACGGTCTAGATGATGTAGAGGTAAATTCCTGCAACTCTAACTCTTCAAATAATACTGATCTGGAACAGGAAATAGAAGACCAAGATGAATATTCATGGGATGAAGTTAATGAAATGTTCAAGAGCTACTCAAGTATCAAGAGACTTTTCAGAGAAGTTGTTGAAGAAAATGACAGATTGAAGAAAACTGAAGAGATATTGAGTAAAGCAAACACTAAATTTGTTGCTAACATCAATGTTCTGGAAGAACAGATCAAGAGCAAAGACAGTGAGATTCATTCCTTGAACTCAAAAGTCAAAGATCTTATAAATAGGAATAACATTGCTGAAGAGAAGATCAAGAAAGGAAAAGAAATGATCTACAAGAGTGATGAACGTGCTAAACTGCTAATTAACATGCAGCAAAAGGGCACTTCTGGATTAGGATATCCAGGTCACACAGAAAAAGCAGCAGGTCCAATGAAATTCGTACCAGAAAGAAGAGAGATACCAGATCAAGTAATAAATTTGAAAAATAAGAAAGATCTTCCCCAGAAGATGATGATTAAACAAGCTGGTAACAGACAATATCATCAAATCAAAGGACATCCTGCTAACTACACTGAATCTAAACAACAGCCCAAAAATAAAGTCAACAGGACATCACAGAAGAAAGCAGAAAGCAAAGGATCAGAGAGATACCATCCATCTGTTCTTCACTCAAAGTCCATTGTTGATGTGAATGGGAATATCATCACAAGCTACATTACTGTTCCAAATTTAAAGCTATTCTGGATTCAAAAAGGGATCTTTGCTAATAACCAAGCACCCAGACAATAAAGGGTAGCTAAGCTTATTTAATTGCAGGACCAGAAGGCTGCAAGAAGAAGCAAGATTGCAAAAGGAACAATCTGGATAATTGATAGTGGCTGTTCAAAACACATGACATGTGACAAGAACCTACTATCAGACTACATAGAGAAACCAGGACCTCATGTCACTTTTGGATGTAATTCAAAAGGATATACCAGAGGATATGGAAACATAAAAGTAGGCAAGACCACCATTTCAAATGTCTCATATGTTGAAGGTCTCAGCCACAATCTGTTCTCTGTAAGTCAGTTCTGTACCAATGGTAATCAGATTGTTTTCAATGCTAACAACTGTTTGGTTAAGAACAAGGAAGGAGATGAGATACTCCTTACCGGGAAATTGCAAGACAGATTATATATTGTGCAATGGGACAACCAGATAGAGATCTGTCTGGTCACAAAGACAGTGTCAGAAACTAGCTGGCTATGGCATAAAAGATTAAGCCATCTCAACTTCAAATCAATCAATAAGATTGCACGAGAGAAACTAGTTGAAGGATTGCCAGAACAAGTCTATGACAAAAGTCACGTTTGTGAAGCATGTCAAGCAGGAAAGCAGACCAGATTATCTTTTTCAAGCAAATCTACCCAGAGCTCAACCAGAATACTAGAACTACTACATTTAGACTTATTTGGTCCAGTTAAACCATTAAGCATAAATGGTAGAAAATATACTCTAGTCATCATTGATGATTATTCAAGATTTACTTGGGTAATATTCTTGCATAAGAAGAAAGAAACTCTGGAGAAGCTGCCAAACTTTCTCAACAAAATTACCAAGAAAAAGGAAGTTTCTGTTACCACAATCAGAACAGATCGTGGAACAGAGTTCCTAAACCAGAAAATTGAAGATTACTGCAACCAGATGGGAATTACACATCAGACATCTGCAGCCAGAACACCTCAACAGAATGGGGTAGTTGAAAGAAGAAACAGATCGTTAAAAGAAGCAGCTCGTACTATGCTAAATGCAACCAGATTACCAAAGAAATTTTGGGCAGAAGCCATCTATACAGCATGCTACACACAGAACAGATCAGCTGTTACAATCAGACATGGGAAGACACCCTACGAAATATGGAACAACAGAAAACCCAGGATTCATTATTTTCGTTCTTTTGGCTGTCTGTGTTACATACACAATAATGGGAAATCTCAGTTGAAAACCTTTGATAGCAAAGCTGATCCAGGAATATTCTTAGGATATTCTGATATTAGCAAAGCTTATAGGGTTTACAACAAGAGGACTCACGTTGTGGAAGTAACACCTCATATTGTCTTTGATGAATCTGTTATTAGTGACAGAGAACTAAGTGTTGAACAATCACAAGACCAGAACAAGAACCAGAAAGCAAAAGTTATTCTGCTAGAAGATATTCTGATCTGGAATACATCAGAAGAGAATGAGATTGAAGTTCCAAATAATGCTGAAGCAGTAAGCTTACAGCAAGGGGGAACAGAACAGACAACACCAATCACACCAGAGAACAACCAGCCAGAAGGAGAAAATAATGATCCAGAACCAGATCAATCAGAAGAATCAGGTGATACAAATGGTTGGAATAATGATCAAGAAATACCAGAAGATGAAAATCCATTTCAAACTTCTCATCCAGAGTTTGAGGACCCAGCAAGTGAACCAGAACCAGAGTTATCAGAAGAGGAGATATCTAGCAGAAGGAAATGGATTCAAGAAAATCACCCTTCTGAACAGATTGTTGGGAACCCAACAGATAGAGTGAGAACTAGAAGAATGCATGGAGAAAGTGCACTTCTCAGCTGTTATCTATCACGTGTTGAACCCTCTGACACCTATGAAGCACTTAGAGATGCAGACTGGGTCATAGCTATGCAAGAAGAGCTTAATGAGTTCAAGAGAAACCAAGTCTGGTATTTGGTAGACAGACCAAAACATCAAGGGGTGATAGGTGTAAAATGGGTATTCAAAAACAAGCGAGATGAGAATGGAGAAGTAGTCAGAAACAAAGCAAGACTAGTTGCAAAGGGATACAATCAACAGGAAGGTATCGACTTCGATGAAACCTTTGCACCTGTGGCCAGATTGGAAGCAATTAGGCTATTTCTAGCATATGCTGCATACAAGAGATTCAAAGTATACCAAATGGATGTTAAAAGTGCATTCCTTAATGGCATACTAGAAGAAGAAGTATATGTTGAGCAACCACCTGGATTTGAAGAAGAAAATCCTGACCAGAGAGTATACAGATTAGCCAAGGCTGTCTATGGATTGAAACAGGCACCCAGAGCATGGTATGAAACATTATCAACATTCCTACTGGAATCAGGCTTCAGAAGAGGTTCTGTTGACAAGACACTGTTTATCATCAAAGTCAAAGAACATATTCTGCTGGTCCAGATATATGTCGATGACATAATCTTTGGATCACAATCTCCCTATCTGTGTGACAAATTTGCAGAACTAATGAAGAACAAATACCAGATGTCCATGATGGGTGAGATGAATTTCTTTTTAGGACTGCAGGTAAAACAATTACCAGATGGTATCTTTGTTAATCAAGCAAAGTACATCAACGATCTGCTAGTCAAGTTTGGAATGAAGGATAGCAGAACAGTAAAAATTCCTATGCAATCAAATGGAAAGATAGATCCAGACCCAGAAGGAAAACCAGCAAACATCACACAATACAGAGGAATTATTGGCTCTCTGCTATACCTTACAGCAAGCCGTCCAGATATCACATATGCCGTTGGAGTTTGCGCCAGATATCAAGTCAATCCTAAAGAATCACACATGGAAGCTGCCAAAAAGATACTTAGATATCTTAAGGGAACAGCTAACATTGGTCTCTGGTATCCACAAGATGATAATTTTGAGCTTACTGGCTATTCTGATTCAGATTATGCAGGATGCAAACTGGACAGAAAGTCAACCTCTGGAACGTGTCAATTTCTTGGAAACAAGTTGATATCTTGGTTTTCAAAGAAACAGACATCTGTTGCTACATCAACCACAGAAGCAGAATATATGGCTGCTGGAAGCTGTTGTGCACAGATACTCTGGTTGAAACAACAATTAAGAGATTATGAGATTGATGTAAAGGAGATACCTATATTCTGTGACAGCTCAAGTGCTATAGCTATAACACAGAATCCAGTACTCCACACAAGATGCAAACATGTCGATGTGAGACATCATTTTATTAGAGATCATGTAGAGAGAAAACACATCAAGATTGAGAAGATTCATATAGACATCCAACGTGCTGACATCTTAACTAAAGCATTACCAGATGAAAGATTTAAGATGCTATGTGGAAAACTTGGACTACTCAGTCTGGATGAACATGACCAGAAGACTACCAGATAGCCATGACCAGAAGGTTACCAGATAGTCATAACCAGAAGACTACCAGATAGTCAAGACCAGAAGACTACCAGATAGTCAAGACCAGAAGACTACCAGATAGTCATGACCAGAAGGCTACCAGTTAGCTAAAACCAGAAAGCTAATTACAAAAATGACAGAAAGCTCAGTTGAAATAAAATACACGTGGCATAATTTTCTCAATTAATTGACGAAAAAGCCATGTGAAAATTATTTCTTAAAATGCTAAGTCAAGGGGGAACTTTTAAGGAAATTGAAGCGTCGAGATAAAAGACGTCACTCTCCTAGGTTACAGGACTGTGAAAGATATTTTTAACCCTAGATTTAATAAATCTTCTATTTTCGTCATGATTAGCACAACCTTGGGAACTGGGATCTAGGAAATCCCTGCAAGAAACAGGAAAAAGGAAAGTTGCCAAAAGTAAGAGATACGCACACGCTCGCATATAGACCATAGGATCTAGAGCGTCCATCTCACGCAAGGAAAGGCGGCAAAACAAATCTTGAAGCGGGAAAAATCTAAAAAGGGAGAAAATCTTTACAACTCTTCGAATTACTTACAGTTTTATTTTATTATTGTTATATATATGTGCGATATCTTCTCTAAACTGTTCACCTTCACTTTCATCGCACTGAGCACTCTCCAAATTCTAAGCACTTAAGCATTTCAAAATCTCTGCATCTCTTCGCAAAAACATCTTTGCGTTTGACTATGGCACCTCAAACTTCACTCTTTCTGCAACACGTAGCTGAGGTTCAGAAATTTCTCTCACCTGAACCGTACGCTGTACTTGAAACCCATGGTTTTCGAAAGCTTGATGAAATTTTTGCCATGGTTTCACGCTGCAAAGGTTTTCAATTTATTTCTCTCTTTTATTTATCTGAAGTTCATTGCATATTCTGTGACTCCTTGTCCTATGAACTGCCTTTATCACTGTTCCTGTATGTATATTTATACTTGTTCATATAAACTGATGAATATGTATATATTTGTGTGAATGCTCTTATGATGCTAGGTTTTTGCAACATTGTCACTTCACATCCCAAGATGTTTCTGGGAAAGCAAGTGGCTTCTTTCTATTTGACATGGCAAAATGACAAGCATGGCTTTGAAGCCAATGTCTTAATGCCGATTGGGGACCGTACTAGCAAAACCCCCTACAATGTGATAGAGATGATCAACCAGGCTTACAGGTTGAAAGATGAAGGATTGACCCTAGAGGATATCACCTCTGAACAACTCCAAGAAGCTGTGGAAATCATGATGGTGATACCCATCTCCTACACTGGAAGGATGTTTCAGAGATCTCTGCTTCAACCGGGATTCAAGTTGCTATTGGAATTGGTTCAAAGGATTTTTCTCAACCACAGTGGCACTTATGATCAAGTCACACCTGAGAAATTCAGAATTCTCACAGCGGTTGTTCTCAACCTTCGAGTCAACTGGAGCAGAATTCTTTTTGAATTGATGGCTAAAGAAGCCAAGTTGGTGACATATACCAAGGATAGCAGAGGCAGAGGAACGTCTGTGGAAGTTAGGAGGAACCTGCGACACTCCTCAAAGATTAGCCTTATGGTTGAGAAGTTTTTCAAGCAGAAAGTGTGGGATGATGCTGAGGAGTACAACATCACTCACTCAATTCCCAAAGACCAGCACCATTTAGAGATGTACTTGGGACTGGCACCTCAATTTTTCAACAAAATACCAGATGAAGTGCATAAAGCCGCAGCACTGGAAGTGGGTAGTTCCAACCCTGCATGGGTTCCACCTACCAAAGGTGTGGAGAAAAAGAAGGAAAAGGTGGTGAAAGAAAAGGCAGCCAGAAAGCGAGGCAGTTCTGTAGAAACAGAAACTTCTGCCCCTCTGCCCAAACAGAAGAAGAGAAGACTCCAGAAAGTACAGGAAACTTCTCCACCAGCAGCAACAGCAGAACAATCTGATTTTCAAGAACATGAGGAAGAAATATCACAAGCAGCAACAGAACAAACCGAAACTCCAGCAGAGGAGATACAACCAGAAACAAGCCAGAAGGATTTCTCCCCTGCTAGAACAGCTACACCCTCACCACCTCGAATGGAAAAAATCAGTGAAGAAGAGGAGGAAGAAGGAGGAGAATCAACAGATGAGGAGGAGGTCAGGAAACAACAAGCTGAAAGTGTAATCAATCTGCTGGAGAACGAAGCAGAACACTCTGTTCTACAGGAGTTCCCTGGAATCAACCTGCTTCCAGAGAGTTTGGGAGCAGCAAGACGCGTCAAGTTTTACTTGCTGATCAAGGACAGCGAGTACTATGTCTTTGACGCACTGCTTCAGCTCAAGACAATTGATGAACTCAAGAAGGAAGAAGCAACGCTGCTGAGCCTCCTTCAAGTCTCCACAGTTCTTGAAGTGAGAGCAGAATATCACCAACTTATCTCGGACCTCATGAAGCAGGAGGCAGCAGCATTGAAAGTCGATTTATCAACAGCACAACCTGAGGTCCAGATACCAGAATCTGTTCCCACGCACCATCAACCAGCACAGGCAGAAACTTCAACAAGACATTCTCCCAAGAAAACACCTATCATTGACCTGGATTCTGGTGAAGACGAACCAGTAGGTCAACACATTGGCGGGGAGCCCAGCAATGAAATTTATACCCATGGCGCTGCACAGAAGTTGAAGAAACATGTCAACTTCTATACCATGGAAGAACTCTTGGAAAGAGAACCCAAGACTTTCAACAACTACCAGCTGGACAACCTGATTACACTGAGAGTTGAAGATTGTCTGACAGCAACCTGCAACACACTGCAAGAGAAAGCCACCCAGATACTCACTGATTTCAACCAACATCAGAAAGAGTATGTCAACGACATGGATGAAGATATCCGAAGAAAACTTCGCACAGTGAGGAAAGAGCTGGATAAAAAGATAGATGATGACAGAGCATCAACTGAAGCTAACCAGAACAAGATCAATCTCCGTCTGACTGGAATTGATGAAAAAGCTGAAAAAGCCACTGCCTTGCTTGCTGACCTGCTAACTAAACAAGATGAATCAATCAGTGCAGCTGTTGACAAGAAAGGAACCGCACTTGCTGCTCAACTCAAGGAAGACACAGACCTGTCCATCCACTCCCACTTAGCTCTTTTTGAAAAAGAGAAATTTGTGGAGCTGATGCGGAAAAACCAGGTCGATGTCTTAAATGATCTTCTGTATCCAACCCCTGATGAATTTGGAAACCAGAACACCCGTCTGACTGCTGTTGAAGAGCTACAAGAGACATATGACAAAACATTGTCAACAATGAATAGCAGACTGGAAAAGAAAATTGATGCCTCTGATCAGACAATCAACCATCTGCTTGGTTTTAAAGAAGATGCTGAGGCAAAGATGGAGAAGATGAATGAGGAGATTACCTCCTTACGTACACTCATCAATACCCTATTTGATGATGTCAAAAAGGGGGAAATCTCTGGAGGAAAGGGAGGGAAAGGAAGCAGCAAGAGTATACCAGAAGAAACAGTGGCTGGTCCAGAAGCAACAGATGCTGGAACAGAAACATCAGCAGCACAACCCAGACCAACCACTCCTCCCAGACCAGACCCCACACTGATTGGAGCAGAACCTGCACAAACCTCAATTCACATCCCCAGCGACAAAGGCAAGAAACCAGTCGATGAAGGGGATCAGATTGCTGAGTTGCTGCTATTTGGGGTCAGTATGGACCAAGCCTGTGACCCTGTCTTCAGAGCACAGTTCTATAAAGACCAGGCTGAGAGAGAGAGAAAGATTGCTGCACAAGAAGCCAAAGAAAAATCCTTTCAAACTCCTTTCTCCTCTCCTTCCTCTACAGAACGATCACAGCAACAATCTTCCCAGTCAACCACTCAATCGAAGAAGAAGAAGAAGAAAGTCTTCTCCTGGAACTTGTCTCTAAAGAAACAGACACCCACAGACGCTTGGGTTCCAGAAGGAGATCAGATTGATTGGGAGAAAGTGAAGCAAGGGTTTATATTGAACAGATATTTTTTGAAGGAGCCTACATATTCAGAATCTACACCAGATGAAGACTTCATTCGATATCTGGAGAATTTCAAAGACCAGGATCTTATTCAGAGAGTCAGGAAAGCAGCAGCAGATGCCAAGATCAAATTCAAGGCACCAGAAAAAGAATTCATGGTCTGCCCAACTATACCAGGCAACAATCTTCCTGACAAGACATACATTTTGAACTACATCAACCAGCTGGCCAAGATCAAAGGATACAAAATAGATAATCATGATCCTAACTATGCCAGAGTTAGAGATGGGATCTATGAAAGCATCCAGCTGGTATCTGATGCACAGAGGGAAAAGATGAAGAAGGGAGGAGCAGCAAGATGGTTTTCTTAGATAGATCTTTGTATCTTCTGCTTTTGTCTCTCTGTTATTTCTGTTGATCTTTTGTACTCATCAATTCATACATCAATGAATTTGGAGTTCTCTTATCTCTCTGTTATTTACTGTTATTTAACTTAAATAACAATTAACCTAACTGTCCAGAACATGATACAAGTTACATTGTTTTCACTGACTAAGTGTGGTTTTGACATCATCAAAAAGGGGGAAATTGTTGGGAACCCCATAAAATATTCTAAGTTTTGATGATGCTTCTTCAAAACACACTTGGTATAATACATGTTCTGTACCCTTTGTTTTTGGTTTCAGCATAACAGATAGTCGAAGCTTCAAACAGAAGGATAGAAGTTATCTAAGACAGATATTAAAACCAGCCAGTCTCGAGCAGAAAGCTGGAGCAGAAGGCTGGAGCAGAAGGCCAAGTCTTAAAATAGAATGCTAAACCAGAGAGTCTCAAAACCAGCAAGTCTCAAGATAGA
>JAPKLX010000801.1:0-42790 GCA_026898415.1 Leonotis leonurus | reverse complement strand
TGTCTGTGACTTGCTGGTTTGAGATTCTCTGGTTTAGCATTTTCTGTTGAAGTTGTCTTGCTCCAGCCTTCTGCTGGCTGGTTTTGATTTCTGACCGAGACAACTTCTATCTTTCTGGTTGAACGAGCTTCGACTATTTAGTTTGCTGAAACCAAAAGAAAAGGTACAGAACATGTATAATACCAATTGTGTTTTGTAAGAGCATCATCAAAACTCAGAGTACTTTATGGGGTTCCCAACAGTCGTTGAACTCAATTACCTCATCCCATTGGTGTTATTTGAAAAACGTTTCCAGCATAAAGATAATCTTTGTGGAGTGCCTCAGGCTACTGCTCCTTTGATGAAAGTTGTCATCTTAGCCTCTTTGGTCAACAGATCGAACAGCACTCTGCTCCAGTTGACAAGAAGATTGAGCACCACGGCCGTGAGTATCTTGAACTTCTTCGGCGTCACTTGGTCATATGAACCGTTGTGGTTCATGAATATCCTTTGCACGAACTCGAAGATAATCTTGTATTCTGGTGCGAGTAGTCCCCTGTTGAACATTCTGTTGGTGTAGGTTATTGGTACAACCATCACCATCTCTATTGCTTCTTGCAGTTGGTCTTCAGTGATTTCTCCAAGGCTAATTCTTTCGTCCTTCAGCTTATAGACCTCGTCTATAATGTTCAACACGTTGTAGGTTGTGTTGCTTGTTGTATTCCCCTTGCTCACGTAGATGGTGGCTTCGGTCCCACCTTTCTTTCCATGCCATGTAAGGTAAAAGGTTGCCACTTCCTTTGGCAAAAATTGGAGAGGGTGTGTGGTGATAATATTATGAAATCCTACAACAAAGTTACACAGTATAGATGAACACTATTCTTCCATCAATGAAGTCTGAGCGCACAGTAACAGTGTACGCAATACAGAATATCAAATTTCATGGTTCAGTGTTTGTTCACGAAAACATGCTTATGGATAAACTGGTTTTTCAAGACAGGCAGTTCACATAAGATAACAACAGTTCACATGAAACAGTTAAATAATGATATAGAATCTTTAAACATGAATAACAAAGAGAAACCTTTGCATCCCTTAACAAGGGCGAAAGCCTTGTCCAGTTTATGGAAACCATGAGTGTCAAGAACGGCATATTGATCTTGAGTAATATATTGGTTCAGAAATTTCACTTGCTCGAGAAACAGAGTTGATTTGGGAGCCATTTTTGAGAGATTTTTGAAAGGTTTGAGAAAGTTAGAAGAGGCGAGAAATTTACTAAGTCCTTGTCAAAGAAGAAAAGTGAAGGTAGTAGATAGACAGTTTAATACATATATATAGATAAATGATTCACGGTGTATATGAAAGGAAATAAAGTAAGGGTTTAGATTTAATCCTCCCTTTTTAGTTTTTCTCGCTTTTCTGAATTATAGGCTTGCAGTCTATCACCGCCTCTACTCTGCTTCAGATACACGTGCTTTTGATCGTAGGGTTGCAGTGCAGCGCGTGTTGGTTTGAGCCGTCAAGTTGCTTCCTTTTTCTTGGTTTGGTAAATATCTTCGAGATCATAGTTCCCAAACACAGTACTAATCATCACAAAAATAAGATATTTGGTATATTATATCAGAATTTAGACATATAGGCTATGATTAGAAATAAATATAATAACCGTAATTAGATTTATTCTGTTGACATTCCCCCTTGACTAAGTAACGAGATAATTAATTTATTTTGAAATTAGTTTCCACGTGGCTTCTAGTCATCTGTTGTAGTCAATCTCCTTGTTAACAATCTGTTGTCACCACTATCAATCTGTTTATACAACTCAATCTTGAACATCATTCTTGTGTGATGATCTGTTAATAATTTCCGGTTGGAATTTTAATCGATCTGTTGAGCATTAATCTACATTTTGATGATCTGGTGTCAATTCCCAGTTGGAATTTCACGTGATCTGCTCTTCATCAATCTGGACTATATCAATCTGGTCATCTCTTCCATATTTAACAATCCTAATTTGCCACAAAGCATCTTGAATCTTTCTTCTGGTAATGCTTTAGTAAGAATGTCTCCTCTCTGTATTTCAGTGTGTATATTCTCGATCTGTACATGTTTTCTTTCAACATGATCCCTTATAAAGTGATGTCTCACATCTACATGTTTGCATCTGGTATGCAAGACAGAATTCTGTGTGATTGCTATAGCACTTGAGCTATCACAGAAAATGGGTATCTTTTTGACATCGATCTCATAGTCTTTGAGTTGTTGTTTTAACCAGAGTATTTGAGCGCAACAACTCCCAGCTGCCATATATTCAGCTTCTGTGGTTGATGTGGCAACAGATGTCTGTTTCTTTGAAAACCAAGAGATCAGTTTATTTCCTAAAAACTGACATGTTCCAGATGTTGACTTTCTGTCCAGCTTACATCCAGCATAGTCTGAATCTGTGTATCCAGTTAGCTCCAAGTTGTCCAACTTGCATCCAGCATAATCTGAGTCTGTGTATCTAGTTAGCTCAAAGTTGTCTTCACAGGGATACCATAATCCAATATGAGTTGTTCCCTTAAGGTATCTTAATATCTTCTTAGCTGCTTCCATGTGAGACTCTTTGGAGTTTGCTTGATATCTTGCACATACTCCTACTGCAAATGTAATGTCAGGTCGACTGACAATTAGGTATAGTAGTGATCCTATGATCCCTCTATATTGAGTAATATTTGCTGGTTTTCCCTCTGGATCAAGATCAATTTTCCCGTTGGTCTGCATTGGAATCTTAACAGGTTTACTGTCTTTTGTTCCAAACTTAGTCAGCAGATCGTGAATATACTTTGCTTGGTTAATGAAGATGCCATCTGGTAACTGCTTGACCTGAAAACCTAGAAAGAAACTCATCTCGCCCATCATGGACATTTGATATTTATTTTTCATAAGTTCAGAAAATTTATCACATAGATAAGTATATTGGGATCCAAATATGATATCATCTACATAGATCTGTACTAAAAGGATATTCTCTTTGACATTGATGATGAACAAAGTCTTGTCAACCGATCCTCTTCTGAATCCAGATTCTAGTAGAAATGTAGACAATGTTTTGTACCAAGCTCTAGGAGCTTGTTTTAAGCCATAGACTGCTTTTGTCAGTCTGTATACTTTTTGGTTTGGATCTGCTTCCTCGAATCCAGGTGGTTGTTCCACATACACCTCTTCTTCAAGGATACCATTTAGAAAAGCACTTTTGACATCCATCTGGCATACCTTGAATCTTTTATGTGCAGCATATGCTAAGAACAACCTTATTGCTTCTATTCTGGCTACGGGTGCAAATGTTCCATCAAAATCAATGCCTTCTTGTTGATTATAGCCTTTAGCTACTAATCTGGCTTTTATTCTGACTACTTCACCATTCTCATCTCGTTTATTTTTGAACACCCATTTTACACCTATTACTCCTTGGTGTTTGGGTCTGTCCACGAGATACCAGACCTCATTTCTTTTGAACTCATTGAGTTCTTCTTGCATTGCTGTTATCCAATCTGCATCTTGTAATGCTTCATGAGCAACAGATGGTTCAATGCAAGATAAGTAGCAGCTCAACAATGCACTTTCTCCATGCATTCTTCTGGTCTTCACACGATCTGATGGGTTCCCAACAATCTGTTCTGGTGGATGATCTTGTATCCATCACCTTCTCCTGGTCATCTCTTCATCAGATATCTCAGAATCAGGTTGATCTGTTGGTTCCTCAAATTCAGGGTGTGTTGTTGATGAAGCTGGGAATGCATTGTCATCTGCTTCTACTTCTGGATTGGGGTTTTCAGGTTGATCATCATCTGCAATGACTGTTTCATTGTTTTCAGGTGGTGATATGTTTTCATCCATTTCATGTTGGATTATTCCCCCTTGCTGTATGATTTCATCAGCAATAGGTGGAGTAATGATCTCTTCATCATCACTTTTTGAGTTCCAGATTAGAATATCTTCTAGTAAGATCTCATTCATTTTTCTTGCAGTCATCTGGTTTTCTGTCTGTTTGTCATCTGGTGACCTGTACTCAACAATAAACTCATCAAGAACAACATGAGGTGTTACCTCCACAATATGAGAGTTCTTATTGTAGACTGGATAGGCTTTACTGACATCAGAATATCCTAGAAATATTCCAGGATCAGTTTTACTATCAAAAGTCTTCAATTGAGATTTCCCATTATTATGTATGTAACACAAACAACCGAAAGTGCGAAAGTAAGAGATCTTAGGTCTTCTATTATTCCAGATCTCGTATGGTGTCTTTCCATGTCTGAGTGTAATTGATGATCTGTTCTGAGTGTAGCATCCTGTGTAAATGGCTTCTGCCCAGAATTTCTAGGGTAGATTGGTAGCATTTAGCATAGTCCGGGCTGCTTCGTTTAGTGATCTGTTTCGCCTTTCAACAACTCCATTCTGTTGAGGTGTTCTAGCAGCTGAAGTTTGATGAGTGATTCCCATCTTATTGCAGTATGCTTCAATCTTTTAATTTAGAAATTCCGTTCCTCGATCTGTTCTAATAGTAGCTATATTCATCTCCTTCTGTTTGGTGATCTTGTGTAGAAAATCGGGCAATTTGGCTAGTGTCTCTTTCTTCTTTAACAGAAAGATGACCCAAGTGACCTTGAGTAGTCATCTATGATTACTAAGGTGTATTTTCTCCCATTTACGCTTAGTGGTTTAATTGGTCCAAACAGATCCAGATGCAAAAGCTCTAGTGTTCTTGATGTTAAGTTAGCTGTTTTGCTTGTAAAGGATGATCTGGTCTGCTTTCCAGCTTGACAAGCATTACATATATGATCTTTATCATAGACTTGATCTGGTAGGCCTTCCACCAGTTTCTCTTTTGCAAGTTTGTTGATTGATTTGAAGTTTAGATGACTCAATCTCTTGTGCCATAGCGAGCTTGTTTCTGATACAGTTTTAGTAACTAAGCAGGTCTCGATCTGGTTTGTCCACTGGACAATATATAACCTGTCCTGCAATTTTCCGGTAAGGAGTATCTCATCTCCTTCCTTGTTCTTCACAAAGAAGTTGTTAGTATCAAAGACGATCTGATTTCCACTTGCACAGAATTGACTAACCGAAAATAGATTGTGGTTAAGACCCTCAACATATGATACATTTGAGATAGTAGTCTTGCCAACCTTTACATTTCCATATTCTCTGGTGTATCCTTTTGAGTTACATCCAAAAGTGACATGTGGTCCTGGTTGTTCAATGTAATCTGATAGTAAGTTCTTGTTGCATGTCATGTGCTTTGAACATCCACTATCAATTATCCAGATTGTTCCTCTTGCTATCTTACTTCTTCTTGCAGTCTTCTGATCCTGTAATTAGTTAAACTTAGCTACCCTTCAACGTTTGGGTGCTTGGTTATTAGCAAATGTTCCCTTTTGAATCCAGAACATTTTTGGGTTAGGAACAGATATATAGCAAGTAATAATGTTTCCATCATTATCAACTCTAGATAGGGAATGGAATTCAGATGGATGGTATCTTTCTATTCCATCATTCTTCAATTCTTTCTTAATGGGTAATGTTATATTGACATTCTTTGTCCTGTTGATATTTTTGTTGGGTAATGTCCTGTTGACGTTCTCTTTCTGTGCATAATTTGTTTCAGTGTAGTGAGCTGGTTGACCCTTTGTTTGGTGGTATTGTCTGTACTATGTTTCTTTTATCATCATATTCTGTGGACGACCTTTCTTATTCTTCAGATCTATTACTTGATCTGGCATCTGCTTTCTCTCTGGTACGAAGCTTGTAGTTCCCGAAGGTTTTTCGGAGTGACCTGGATATCCTAAGCAAGATGTGCCTTTTTGCTGCAGACTAATTAGCAATTTTGTCTTTCTTTATTCTTTCTTCAGCTACGTTGTTTCTGTTGATGAGATCTTTGACCTTTGAGTTTAGTGAGTGAATCTCTCTATCTTTTCCCTTGATCTGTTCTTCCAAATCAGTTACTTTGGCAATGAATTGGGTGTTAGCTGTGCTCAATATCTGTTCAGATTTCTTCAGCCTATCATTTTCTTCCACAACTTCTCTAAACAGTCTTTTGATGCTCGAATAGCTCTTGAACATCTCATTAACTTCTTCCTATGAGTATTCAGATTGATCTTCTATTTCCTGTTCCAGATCATTATCATTTGAGGAATTGGAATTGCAAGAATTTACCACGACTTCATCCAGACCATTGTCTAGTCCCACATAGCATACATCCCAGCTTTCTTCATCATTAGCATAGAATGCTTCCTCATTCTCTGATGAGCTATCTGAAAAATTGCTCGAGCTGCTTAATTCTTCTTCAGCTAGCATGGCCTTGCGTTCATATTTGAGTTTTCGATCTCTTTTTGCTCTTAACTCTTCTCTTTAGCTTTTGGACAGATCAGGACAATCTGTTTTGAAGTGACCTGTTCTACCACAACCAAAGCAAGTATAATCTGTTGAGTTAGATATTTTTGAGGATTTACCTATGTTGGTCCCGAAAGAGCAAGGTTTGGTGTATGGGGGGGGGAATACACCAAATACAAACTTTTCAGTTTACTTGACTAATTAGAGAAGGAGAGATTTAAGCTTTCTTAATTACAGATTGCTCAAAGTGTCAGACCAGATTGACAATCCAATCGATCTTGTACTAACCAAGCAGAATCTCTCAAGTGAGTAACACAAAGCAGAGAGTAAGAGTAATCTTATTCTCCAACAGTGTATTGTGTGCGGAATAATGGTGGACTTAGTCGGTGCTCTTTGTTTAGAAAACCTTTGAAAACTTTACCGAATATTTAGGGATTGAGTAAGAGTGCAGTTTAAATGAGTATGACAGATAGTAAATAAAACAACTGGAATATAAATGCAGAAAGTAAATAACGCAGTTATTTTACGTGGTTCGGGAAACCCCCTACGTCCACAATCTAATCCAAACTGGATTAGATATCCACTACTAGGATACTCTTCTTATTTATACTCGCTGAGAACGAGCCACAAGTTTCAATCACAACCTGGTTGAAACTTATGCACGAATAAGGGTCGCGTCCCTTTACAACTTACAGAAAACTACTGTAAATAGGATCTCTTCACGTTAATCCACTAGAGAACTACTAGCTAGCAAGATCTCCTTCTTTTTCTCTCGATAAGACAGACTTGAATCGAGGTGTGATTATGATTACGAATGGCTTGGAACAGGATCTGGTTGAAAACTTCTCTCAGTGAAAGCTTTGATGTTTGAGATGATTTCTGGGCAGAGTAGCTTCAGATGATAGATGATTTTATTCGCGTAGTCTCTGCCAATATTTGTTCCGAGCTTTTATAGGTGTAGAATTTTGAAATTCTAACCGTTGAGCTTGATTGATTTGAAGTAAATATGATTTCATCAATCAAGGATAGTGAATCCCCAGATTATCTCCTCTTGCCTTCTATTGGAGTTGACAAAATCTTCCAAGTATGGTAAGCAGATCGTTTGACAGATACTGCTTTCCTTTTTCTTGTCTTGATTGATTCTCTTCCTTTTGTGGTACGAAAGACTTGATTTAGACTTTTGGGATTCATTGATACTTCATCTGATTTTAGCATTTGAGTGTTGATCTGGTTGAACTTTCTGGTTGAGAGTTTCTGTTTCAACTTTCTGTCTGAGTTGATTTTCTTCAACTTTCTGGTTGAGACTCTCTGGATCAACTTTCTATCTGAGTTGATTTTCTTCAACTTTCTGGTTGAGACTCTTTGGATCAACTTTCTGTCTTAGTTGATTTCCTTCAACTTTCTGGTTGAGACTCTCTGGTTCAACTTTCTGTC
Organism: Leonotis leonurus; assembly: GCA_026898415.1. Taxonomy (NCBI): domain Eukaryota; kingdom Viridiplantae; phylum Streptophyta; class Magnoliopsida; order Lamiales; family Lamiaceae; genus Leonotis; species Leonotis leonurus. The sequence continues at coordinate 35,002 of JAPKLX010000801.1, read as the reverse complement.
TGCGTTGATATGCTTTCAACTTTCTGGTTGAGGCTTACTGAATCAACTTTCTATTTGCATTGAATATTAGGGTACCTGTCACATATAGACCAGATACAAGTAATACAGAACATGAATAATCCTAAGTGTGTTTTCGAGAGAACATCATCAAAACTTAAAATAATTTGTGGGGTTCCCAACAATGCATGTTCTGGCAGATTGTTATATAAGTTGTATAACAATAAAAGACAGAAAATGAAAGTTTCTGGACAATAAGTCTTTGTCTTTAGAAAAATCCACATCCACTGATATATATATAGAGATAGGTACAAGTAGACAGTGGAAGTGACTGTGAGAGCAAAACAGAAAATAAAGAATAAGATCTATCTAAGAGAACCATCTGGCTGCTCCGCCTTTCTTCATCTTTTCTCTTTGTGCATCAGAAACTAGCTGTATGCTCTCGTAAATTCCATCTCTCACCCTGACATAATTTGGATCATGGTTGTCGATCTTATATCCTTTGATTTTGGCCAGTTGATTGATGTAATTCAAAATTTAGGTCTTGTCTGGAATGTTGTTGCCTGGAATTGTTGGGCACACTATATATTCTTTTTCTGGAGCCTTGAGCTGGATTTTGGCATCAGATGCAGCTATTCTGATCCTCTGGATTAGGCTCTTTTCACTGAATTTTTCCAGATATTGAATGAAGTCTTCATCTGGAGTTGATTCTGAGTATGTTGGCTCTTTCAGAAAATATCTGTTCAGGATGAATCCTTGCTTGACTTTTTCCCAGTCATTTTGATCACCTTCTGGAACCCATGCATCGATAGGTGTCTGTTTCTTCAAAGATAGGTTCCATGAGAAGGGCTTCTTCTTCCTTTTCTTTGATTGAGTAGTTGATTGAGAGGACTGCTGTTGTGAACGTTCTGCAGATGACGGCGAGGAGAAGGGTGTTTGGAAGGATTTCTCCTTGGCTTCCTGAGCTGCAATTTTCTTCTCTCTCTCCGCTTGTTCTTTGTAGAACTGAGCTCTGAACAGGGGATCACAAGCTTGCTCCATGTTCACCCCGAACAACAGCAATTCAGCTATCTGATCGCCCTCATCGATTGGCTTTTTGCTTTTGTCTTTTGGTGTCTGTTGTACATCAGAAGCTTGAGCTTGTTCTGTCCCAAGAAGGGTGGGGTCTGGTCTCGGAGGTGTGGTAGGCCTTTCTTTGGCTGATTTTCTCAATTCAGCAGCACCCAGTTCAGCAGCTGGTTCTTCTGATTCTGTCTACAGGTTCTTCTCTTTCCATATGCTCTCGCTGCCTTTACCTCTCGAGATTTCCCCCTTTTCGACATCATCAAAGAGGGTAGTGATGAGTGTGCGAAGTGAGGTAATCTCTTCAGTCATTTTCTCCATTTTCTCTTCAGCATCTGCTTTGAACCCAAGCAGTAAGTTAACTGTCTGGTCGGAGGCATCTAGTTTCCGCTCTAGTCTACTATTCATTGTAGACAATGTTTTGTCATATGTCTCTTGTAGCTCTTCGACGGTAGAGATGCGGGTGTTTTGGTTCTCGAACTCGTCTGGGTTGGGATATAGCAGATCATTCAGGACAGCCATCTGATGTTGTTTCATGATCTCCACCAATTTTTCATTTCCAAATGTGGCAAGTTGGGAATGAATAGATAGGGCAGTAGTTTCCTTCAATTCGGCAGAGAGTTGTGCAGTCTTCCGTCCAACTGCGACATCAATGATTTCCTGCTGATTGGACAGAAGGTCAGCGACCAAAGTGGTTGTTTGCTCAGTTTTCTTTTCTACGTCATCGAGGCGAAGGTTGATTTTGGCCTGATTTGCTTCGTTAGCCAGACGATCATCTTCTATCTTCTTGTTGAGTTCTTTCTGGACCGTGCGAAGCTTTCGTCGGATATCAGTATCCATGTCGTTGACGTAGTCCTTCTGGTGTTGGTTGAAGTCAGAAAGTATTTGGGTGGCCTTCTCTTGGAGAATATTGCATGTTGCTGTCAAATAGTCTTCGACTCGAAGAGTAATAAGATTGTCGAGCTGAAAATTGTTGAAAGGTCTGGTTTCTCTCTCCAGCAGTTCCTCCATTGTGTAGAAGTTGACATGTTTTTTGAGTTTCTGGGCCAGTCCGGGTGTGTACAGTTCATTGCTTGGTTCACCACCAATGGTCTGTCCCACCAGATCATCATCAACCGGGTCAAGATTGATGATTGGGACTTGCTTGGTAGTCTTCTTGGGCTGTTCAGGTCTATGTTCTGGCGGTGGTGGTTGTTGTTCTGTTTGAGCAGGTTCTGCTGTTTCCTCTGGTACACTCAAGAAGAAATCCATTTTACCCGTGTAAAATGATTTCAAATCTATTTTCAAAAGTCCTGCCTCATGTTTTATGAGCGCCAGGATAAGTTGTGGATATTCTTGTCTGACTTCTTTGACTGATGTGGCTTGAAGCAGACTAAGAAGAGTTGCTTCTTCTTTCTTCAAATCTTCGATGGTTCTGGTCTGGAGCAGCGCATCGAATATATAGTACTCGCTGTCCTTGACCAGCAAGTAGAATTTCACGCGCTTGGCTGCTCCCAGACTTTCTGGAAGAAGGTGAATGTCAGGGAACTCTTGGAGCACAGAATGTTCTGCCTCATTTTCCAGCAAGTTAATGACGCCTTCTGCTTGGCGTTTCCTTCCTTCTTCTTCATCGGTGGATTCAGTCTCCTCTTCTTCCTCACTTATCCTCTCCATTCTGTTTGGATTGTAACTGCATTCTGGTTCCACAAATGTTGGTTCAGTTTGTGGAGCTTCTGTTGGTACTGAGTCAGTCTGTATCTCCTCCTCTCCTTGTTCTGTTGTGATGTGTTCTGGTTGATCAGAATGTTCTGCTGCTGCTACTGGTGGTGGTGAGGATTCAACTTTCTGTAGTCTACGCCTCTTTCATTTAGGCTGAGGGGCAGAAGTTTCTGTGTCAACAGAACTTCCTCTCTTGGCTGAGGGTTTGCGAGCTGGTTTTTCTTTCAACACTTTCTTCTGTTTTTCAACACCTTTGGTAGGTGGCATCCATGTGGGATTAGAGCTTCCCATTTCAAGCAGTACTGCATGATGTACTTCATCCGTAGTCTTGTTGAAGAATGCTAGATTCAACCCCATGGACATTTCCAGTTGATGTTGGTCCTTGGGTATGGTGAGACTTGTGTTGAACTCCACAGCATCTTCCCAAACTTGCTGCTTGATGAATCGTTCTACCATTATACTGATTTTGGTGGCATGACACAGGTTCCTCCTCACTTCCACTGAGATTACCTTGCCTCTGTTATCCTTGGTGTAGTTAACTAACTTGGCTTCCTCAAGTAAAAAAGAATGCGGCTCCAGTTGACTGCTGTGAGAATCCTGAATTTCTCTGGTGTCACCTAGTCATACGAACCACTGTGGTTAAGAAAAATTTTCTGGACCAGTTCAAATAGTAATTTGAACCCAGGTTGAAGAAGAGCACGTTGGAACATCCTCCTAGTGTATGAGATGGGTATCACCATCACCATTTCCACTGCTATTTGGAGTTGTTCAGAGGTAATCTCATCCAACATCATTCCTTCATCCTTCAACCGGTATGCCTGGTTGATCATTGAGATGACATTGTAAGTTATCTTGCTGGTTCTATCCCCTATGGGCATCAAGACATTTGCTTTATTTCCATTCTTGTCATTCTGCCATGTCAGATAGAAGGTAGCTACTTGTTTTGCCAAATACATGTTGGGATGCGAAGTGACAATGTTGCAGAATCCTAACAAGTGTATACAGGAGACATGTATGTATATTCATCAGTTCATATGTTATTGACAAGTATGAATATCCAAACACATAAGCAGTTAATACAAATTGTCAAACATTTTTCCACAAGGAAAGTGACGCAATAGATAATTACGCATAGCAGGATGTAGATTTATGAAAGATTACACAACATACAAACCTTTGCAGCGAGTAACCATAGCAAATATTTCTTCGAGTTTGCGAAACCTGTGAGTGTCAAGAATAGCGTAAGGTTCAGGGAAAAGAAACTTCTGAACCTCGGCCACATGTTAAAGAAACAGGGAAGTTTGAGGTGCCATGATCAAGCGCTAAGTGTTTTGAGAGATTTTGTAAAGGATTCGAGTATGAGAAATTCTTAAGTTCTTAGAGAGAGTAGTGCTCAGTGCGATGTAAGTGAAGGTGAATAGTCCAGTGAAGAATATTGCATATATATAACAAAGTAATCAACGGCACAGATGAAAGAGATAAATATTAAAGGGTTGGATGAGTATCTCCCTTTTTAGGTTTTCAACGGCACAAAGTAATCAACTTTTCTCGATCACAGTTTCCAAAGGTGTGCTAATCATCACAAATATAGAGGATTTAGCAAATCTAGGTTAGAAAATAACTTTGCAGACTGTAATCTCGGAGATTGATAGTGACGTCTTCTATCTAGGACGCTTCAATTTCTTCAAAAAGTTCCCCCTTGACTTAGTAATTGTTGGATCGGGAGCGCCCATCAGAATTGACGTACTGGCCCCACACACCAACACTTTCTTTCCCAGCCTGTTTTGTCCTCACTTACAGGCTGACCCAGGACAATTCCCAGTAGGTCACCCATCATAGTATTGCTCCAAGCTAAGCACACTTAACCTTGGAGTTTCTACTAAGGGGTCACCTGAAAAGATGATGCACCATGTTGGTATGAATAGTACTAATCAATTCATTTAACCTCTCGTCAACAATGGTAGTGCAGGCCCTTTTCGACTAAGGCAGGCCGCACTCCCATAAGTTCTCTCGGGTACGATACACGGAGGACCCCCCCTCCGGGAGGTGCTGGAGTCCACTTCCAAACAGTAATTAAGAAATAATTTCCACGTGGCACTGTCTTTAATCTGAGTAAGTTATGACACGTGAAATTTTTATTTCCATCTTGTTTGGCATTCTGTTATTCTGGTAGACATTCTGGTTCTTCATTCTGATAACTTTCTGGTTTTGTCATTCTGATGACTTTCTGGTTTTGTCATTCTGATGACTTTCTGTTGTCTTCTTTCTGGTAACTTTCTATTGTCTTCTTTCTGGTGACCTTATGTTGTCTTCATTCTGTCACTGTTTGTATCTATTACCCAGATTTAGTAATCCAAGCTTTCCACATAACATCTTAAATCTTTCTTCTTATAAAGCTTTAGTCAAAATGTCAGCACGTTGGATATCTGTGTGAATCTTCTCTATCTGGATATGCTTTCTCTCCACATGATCTTTGATAAAATGATGTCTCACATCAACATGTTTGCATCTTGTATGGAGTACTGGATTCTGTGTTATAGCTATTGCACTTGAACTATCACAGAATATAGGTATCTCCTTTACTTCGATCTCATAATCCCTTAGTTGCTGTTTCAACCATAAGATCTGTGCACAACACCTTCCAGCAGCCATGTATTCTGCTTCTGTTGTTGATGTGGCAACATATGTCTGCTTCTTTGAGAACCAAGATATCAACTTGTTTCCAAGAAATTGACATGTACCAGAAGTAGACTTTCTGTCCAGTTTGCATCCTGCATAGTCTGAGTCAGAATAGCTTGTTAGTTCAAAGTTGTCATCACACGGATACCAGAGACCAATGTTAGCTGTTCCTTTAAGATATCTAAGTATCTTTTTGACAGCTTGCATATGTGATTCTTTGGGATTGGCTTGGTATCAGGTACACACTCCAACTGCAAATGTGATATCTGGTCGACTTGCAGTAAGATACAATAGTGAGCCAATAATCCCTCTGTATTGTGTTATGTCTGCTAGTTTGCCTTCAGGATCTGGATCTATCTTCCCGTTGGTTTGCATTGGAATCTTGACTGGATTACTGTCTTGAACCCCAAATTTGTTGACCAGATCGTTAATGTACTTTGCTTGATTTGTTGATCTGGATCTGGTAACTGCTTTACCTGCAAACCTAAAAAGAAATTCATCTCACCCATCATGGACATTTAATATTTATTCTTCATTAACTCAGCAAATTTATCACATAAATAAGGAGATTGTGATCTAAAAATTATGTCATCGACATATATCTGGACCAAAAGGATATGTTCTTTAACTTTGATGACAAACAGAGTCTTGTCAACAGAGCCTCTTTTGAAACCTGATTCCAGCAGGAATGTTGACAAAGTTTCATACCACGCTCTGGGTGTCTGTTTTAATCCATAGACTGCTTTAGCTAATCTATATACTTTATGGTCTGGATTTCCTTCTTCAAAGCCAGGTGGTTGCTCAACATATACTTCTTCTTCAAGTATACCATTTAGGAATGCACTTTTAACATCCATCTGGTACACTTTGAATCTCTTGTATGCTGCATATGCGAGGAATAGTCTGATTGCTTCCAATCTGGCAACTGGTGCAAAAGTTTCGTCAAAGTCGATGCCTTCCTGTTGAATGTATCCCTTTGCAACAAGTCTAGCTTTGTTTCTGACTACTTCACTATTTTCATCTCATTTATTCTTGAATACCCATTTTACACCTATCACTCTCTGATGTTTTGGTATGTCTACTATATACCAAACTTGGTTTCTTTTGAACTCGTTGAATTCTTCTTGCATAGCAATGACCCAGTCTGCATCTTTGAGTGCTTCATAAGTATCAGAGGGTTCAGTACGTGATAAGTAGCAACTAAGAAGTGCACTTTCTCCATGCATTCTTCTAGTTTTCACTCGATCTGTAGGGTTCCCAACAATCTGTTCAGGAGGATGATTGTCTTGTATCCATCTCCTTCTGCTGGACATCTCTTCTTCTGATATCTCAGGTTCTGGTTCATTTGTTGGGTCCTCGAATTCTGGATGAGATGCTTGAAAAGGATTTTCAAATTCTGGATCTTCGATTTCGATTATTATTCCAACCATTTGTGTCTCTTGATTCTTCTGGCTGATCTTGATCTTGCTCAATATTGTCTTCTTCTTCTGGTTGATTATCTTCTGGTGGAGTTATTGATTTGTTAAGGTCCAGAATGATATGTTCTGTTCCCCCTTGCTGTGAGCTTATTGCTTCAGCAGTAGATGAAACATGAATATAATTGTCTTCTGTTGTATTCCAGATTAGAATATCTTCGAGCAGAATTCCTTCTGTTCTCTTATTTTTGTTCTGGCCTTGTGTATGATCATCAACTAACTCTCTGTCATCAATAAAAGATTCATCAAAAACAATATGAGGTGTTACCTCCACAATATGAGTCTTCTTGTTGTAAACCCTATAAGCTTTGCTAACATCAGAATATCCTAAGAATATTCCAGGGTCAGCTTTGCTATCAAAGGTTTTCAACTGAGATTTCCCATTATTATGAATGTAACACAAACAACCAAAAGTACGGAAGTAATGTATCCTGGGCTTTCTGTTGTTCCAAACTTCGTATGGTGTCTTCCCATGTCTGATGGTGACCACGGATCTGTTCTGTATATAGCAGGCCGTATAGATGGCTTCTGCCCAGAATTTCTTTGGTAATTTGGTTGCATTAAGCATGGTGCGAGCTACTTCTTTTAATGATCTGTTCCTTCTTTCAACTACTCCATTCTGTTGAGGTGTTCTAGCTGCAGATGTCTGATGTGTGATTCCCATCTGGTTGCAGTAGTCCTCAATCTTCTGGTTTAAGAATTCTGTTCCACGATCTGTTCTGATGGTTGTAACAGAAACTTCCTTTTTCTTGGTGATTTTGTTGAGGAAGTTTGGCAGCTTTTCCAATGTCTCTTTCTTTTTATGTAAGAAGATTACCCATGTGAATCTTGAATAATCATCAATGATGACCAGAGTGTATTTTCTACCATTTATACTTAATGGTTTGACTGGACCAAATAAGTCTAAATGTAGTAACTCCAAGATTCTGGTGGAAGACTGAACAGCTTTGCTAGAAAATGATGATCTGATTTGCTTCCCAGCTTGACATGCTTCGCAGATGTGGTTCTTGTCATATACTTGATCTGGTAATCCTTCGACTAGTTTCTCTCGTGCAATCTTAGTGATTGACTTGAAATTGAGATGACTTAGTCGTTTATGCCATAGCCAACTAGTTTCTGGTATTGTCTAGTGACCAGACATGTCTCAATCTGGTTGTTCCATTGCACAATATATAATCTGTCTTGCAATTTTCCAGTAAGAAGAATCTCATCTCCTTCCTTGCTTTTCACAAAACAATTGTTAGCGTCAAAAACTATCTGATTTCCTGAGAATAAGTTATGACTAAGACCCTCGACATACGAGACATTGGAGATGGTGGTCTTGCCAATAGTTATATTACCATAACCTCTGGTGTAGACTTTTGAATTACATCCAAAGGTTACCTGTGGTCCTTCTCGCTCCACATAATTTGATAGAGCATTCTTATCACACGTCATGTGTTTTGAACATCCACTATGAATTATCCAGACTGTTCCCTCTGCTACTTTGCTTCTTCTTGCAGTTCTTCGATCCTGCAATTAATAAACTTTAGCTACCCTTTCAACAAGTGGGTGCTTGGTTAGTAGCAAAGATTCCCTTGGGGACCCAGATGAATCTAGTATCAGGAATACATATATAGCACGTAATCTTTCTTCTAGTATCATCTGTTCTGGATATGGCTTTGTAGTTATAGGGATGGTTTCTCTCAATGTTGTCCCAATCTATCTTCTTCTTGTTATTTGAGGATATCTTAAGAGGTGTCTTCTGCTCCCTTTTTTTATCTGTTTTCTTATATTGAGCAGATTGACCTTCTTTCTGATGATGTCTGTTGTTTCCTGTCTGCTTCATCATCAATTTCTGGGGTTGATCTCTCTTGTTCTTGAGATCTTTTATTTGATCTGGTATATTCTTCCTTTCAGGGACAAACTGAGTCTTGCTGGTACTTCCATTGTAACCTAAACCAGCTCTCCCTTTCTGTTGCATATCTATAATCATTTCAGCTCGTTCTTGACTCTTGTTGATTCTGCTCATGTTCTCCATATTTTTCTTTAATTTCTCTTCCACTACATCCTTACTGTGAATTACATCTTTCACCTTGGAGTTGAGTGAATATATCTCTGCATCTTTTGTCTTGATCTGCTCTCCAAGACCATTTATTTGTCTAGAGAATTTGGTGTTTGCTTCACTTAAGAATTTTACAGTGTCATTCAGCTTGTCATTTTCCTTTATGACTTCAGAAAATAGCTTCTTGATGCTGGTGTAGCTTTTGAACATCTCATTGATTTCATCCCATGTTACTTCTGGTTCATCTTCATTTCCTGAATCATAGGCAGATTTATTTGAAGATAGAGATACATGTGAGTTTACATCATTCTGGTCGAGTCCATTGCGTAGACCCATGTAGCACTCATCCCAATCTTCATCTGTTTCTCCTGCGTAAAATGCTTCATCTTCTTCTGATGAGCTATCTGTTAGATGACTGGAGCTGCTAGAGTCTTCTTCTGCTATCATAGCTTTACGTTGAGCTCTGAGTTTTCGATCTCTCTTAGCTCGTAGTTCTTCTCTTTGGCTTTTAGATAAGTCAGGGCAATCTATTTTGAAGTGACCTGTTCTCCCACAGCCATAACAAGTATAGTCTCTAGGATTAGTGATCTTACCATTACCTCTACTTTCTGTTTTGTCATCAGATCATTCTGCTTCTTTGTTCTATCTGATGTGGAAAGTCATTGAAGAAGGGCTACTACAAATCACTGAAGAAGTGACAGTAACCACCTCCACTGGAGTATCAAAATAGATAGTTCCGAAATACCCAAGAAAATACACAGCAGAAGAACGTCGTGAAGCCAATCTGGATGACTTTGCTAAAGGGATTATATCTAGCACAGTCAAAGGGGTACATCTGGCCAAAATTCAAGATTTGGATACTGCCAAAGAGATGTGGGAAGCCCTAAGAGACTTGTGTCTAGGATCTGAAGTCATGATTGAGAACAAGCTGTTTCTAGCTTGCAACAAATATGATGAATTCAAGATGAAACCAGGCGAGACAATAGAACAAATGAAGATGAGATTCATTGGAATTCTCCTTGAGATATCTGCGTTCAATAAGAACAAATATACTCAAAGGGAGAAGAATATGAAAGTACTTAGAGCACTACCACCTAGCTGGGAGATCTATGTTGCAATGCAACCTCTCCGTGCTGATTTCAATGATCTGTCTACAGAAGCATTATTTGATCCCCTTGAAGGTCATGAATGTGACATTCAAAGAATACGAGGACCAGATCATCTGTCCAAAAAGGAAGAAAGCAGTTCTAAGAAGGACAAAGAAGTAGCCTTTAAAGCAAGGAGCAAACCAGATGAACCTTCTGAACCTTCACTGCCAAATGAAGAGAAAGGCTATGACAAACTGTGAAAAGAGTTTGCAATGATAGCCAAACGTATGGACAAAATGGAGATCAGATCGAAGAAATACAGACGCTTCTATAAAGACAACAAAAACAAATTCTACAAGAAGCGTGACAATGATCGATCTGATAGCAAGGAAGAATCAAAACAGCAGACTGGTAAAATCTCTAACTCTACAGATTATACCTGCTTTGGTTGTGGCAGAAAAGGTCACTTCAAAACAGATTGTCCTGATCTATCCAAAAGCCAAAGAGAAGAGTTGAGAGCAAAGAGAGATCGAAAACTCAAACATGAACGAAAAGCCATGTTACCTGAACAAGAATCAAGCAGCTCGAGTCATTTCTCAGATAGTACATCAGAAAATGATGAAGCCTTCTTTGCTAATGATGAAGAAGGATGGGATGAATGCTATGTGGGACTAGATAACGGTCTGGATGAAGTCGAGGTAAACTCATGCTATTCCAATTCCTCAAATCATATCAATCTGGAACAGGATAATGAAGATCAAACTGATTACCCTTGGGAAGAAGTAAATGAGATGTTCAAAAGCTATTCGAGCATCAAGAGATTATTTAGAGAAGTTGTAGAAGAAAATGAAAGATTGAAGAAATCTGAAGAGATTCTGAGCACAGCCAATACTCAATTCGTTGCCCAAATAGCTGATCTGGAAGAACAGATCAAGGGAAAGAATAGTGAGATTCACTCTTTGAATTCAAAAGTTAAAGATCTCATTAATAGGAACAATGTTGCTGAAGAGAAGATCAAGAAAGGCAAAGAAATGATTTACAAGAGTGATGAACGTGCTAAGTTGCTGATCAACCTGCAACAACAGGGCACATCTGGATTACGATATCCAGGGCACTCAGGAAAATCTTCGAGCACCATCAACTTTGTACCAGAAAGGAAACAAATACCAGATCAAGTGAAAAACTTGAAAAACAAGAAAGGCCATCCACAAAAGATGATCATGAAAGAGACCGTGAACAGGCAGTACTGTCAAACAAAGAATCAACCAGCCTGTTACACAGAAACAGATCGTTCTCATAAAAATGTCAATAGGACATTGCCAAATAAAAATGGCAACCAAACAAAGAACGTCAACAGAACACTACCAATCAAGAAGAGTCATAAGAATGATGGAATAGAGAGATTCCATCCATCTAAAATTCACTCCTTATCTAAAATTGATGATGATGGGAACATCATTACTTGTTATATTTCTGTTCCTAACCCAAAAATGTTCTGGATTCGAAAGGGAACATTTGCTAATAACCAAGCACCCAAACGTTGAAGGGTGGGTAGCTAAGTGTAATTAATTGCAGGATCAGAAAAGTGCAAGAAGGAGCAAGATAGCAAAAGGAGCAATCTGGATCATACACAGCGGTTGTTCAAAACACATGACATGTGATAAGAATCTTCTATCAGATTACATAGAGAAGCCAGGACCACAGGTCACCTTTGGATGCAACTCAAAAGGTTACACCAGAGGATATGGAAATATAAAATTTGGCAAGACCACCATCACTAATGTTTCGTACGTAGAGGGTCTTAGTCACAATCCGTTCTCTGTAAGTCAATTCTGCGCTAACGGTAATCAGATCATTTTTTATACTAACAATTGTCTTGTGAAGAACAAGGAAGGAGATGAGATACTCCTTACCGGCAAACTGCAGGACAGGTTATATATTGTCCAATGGACAAACCAGATCGAGACTTGTTTAGTTACTAAAACAGTATCAACGAGCTGGTTATGGCACAAGAGATTGAGCCATCTAAACTTCAAGTCAATCAACAAGATTGCAAAAGAAAAACTAGTGGAAGGTCTACCAGACCAAGTATATGATAAAGATCATATATGTGAAGCCTGTCAAGCTGGAAAGCAGACCAGATCATCATTTACAAGCAAAACAGCTCACTCAACCTCAAGAATACTGGAGCTTTTGCATTTAGATTTGTTTGGTCCAGTCAAACCTCTAAGCATAAATGGGAGAAAATACACCTTAGTAATCATAGATGATTACTCAAAATTCACTTGGGTCATCTTTCTGTTGAAGAAGAAAGAGACTCTAGACAAACTCCCTGATTTTCTACACAAGATCACCAAACAGAAGGAGATGAGTATAACCTCTATCAGAACAGATCGAGGAACAGAATTTCTCAACCAAAGATTGAAGCATACTGCAACAAGATGGGGATCACTCATCAAACATCTGCTACTCGAACTCCTCAACAGAATGGAGTTGTTGAAAGGAGAAACAGATTTCTAAAAGAAGCAGCTCGCACAATGCTTAATGCAACCAATCTACCAAAGAAGTTCTGGGCAGAAGCTATTTATACAGCTTGCTATACTCAAAACAGATCATCCATCACACTCAGACATGGAAAGACACCATATGAGATTTGGAACAACAGAAAGCCTAAGATTTCTTACTTTCGAACTTTTGGTTGTTTGTATTACATACACAATAATGGGAAATCTCAATTGAAGACTTTTGATAGCAAAACTGACCCTGGAATATTCTTAGGATATTCTGATGTTAGTAAAGCATATCGAGTCTACAATAAGAACTCTTATATTGTGGAGGTAATACCTCATGTTGTTTTTTGATGAGTCTATTGTTTAGTACAGGTCACTAGATGAAAAACAGGCAGAAAACCAGATGACAACAAGAAGGATGAATGAACTATTACTTGAAGATATCCTTATCTGGAATTCAAAAAGTGATGATGAAGAGATCAACACTCCACCTATTGCTGAAGAGATCATACAGCAAGGGGGAACAACACAGCATAATCTGGATGAAAACAGATCACCAAGCAATGAAACAGTCATTGCAGAAGATAATCAATCTGAAAATCCAAATCCAGAAGAAAATCCTAATGAGAATCCATTCCAATCATCTTCTACATCACACCTTGAATTTGAGGAACCAACAAATCATCCTGAACCTGAGATATCAGATGAAGAGATGACCAGGAGAAGGTGATGGATACAAGATCATCCACCAGAACAGATTGTTGGGAACCCATCAGATCGTGTGAAAACCAGAAGGATGCATGGAGAAAGTGCATTGTTAAGCAGTTATCTCTCACGCATTGAACCATCTGATGCTCATGAAGCACTACAAGATGCAGATTGGATAACAGCAATGCAAGAAGAACTCAATGAGTTCAAAAGGAATGACGTCTGGTATCTCGTAGACAGACCCAACCACCAAGGAGTTATAGGTGTAAAATGGGTGTTCAAAAATAAACGGGATAACCTTTTTTTTGTTGTGTAGACAATTAATAAGGATGTTTTGGTCTGCGTGCAGAAAAGAAGATGGCCAACAATAATGGGACGGATGAAGTAATCATTATTGAAATACTATAATTCTATCTTTGTATAGTGGGATATAGAATAATTAACTTAATTATTTTTTTTGGATTTAATAAATTGAAAATTTTGGGCACAACATATTAAATTTCAGGCATCCTCCTTACAATTTCTAAAAGTACAAAATTATACATAAGGTATGTAAATATAAAGTTGTACTTTCTAATCATTAAAAATATTACATTAAAAAGTAACCCCACTTTTAAAAAAATTTATAGAATTATATTATAATGCCAATAAAATAATAAATAAAATATCGTCTATATTGTGTAGAATATTTTCATTGTATTATATCTTATTTTGTAGAAATAACAAATAACTAAAACTTAAATATTTATTGGGAAAAGTGGGGATCACACTCTGCCCTTTTACCTCGTCCAGGGCAGATGTCAGATGTCAAACAAAATACCTCACCACACTATCATAATTGTATGAAATCAGATGTCATAATGATTTCCGTCAACTTATTATTTAGTTTGTTCAAATAATATCTTTAGCTAATAAATTAAATCTAAAACTATTTTTCATAGCATTCTTTTATCGTAATATATCAAGCTTAATACCGAAAATATTATTTAGTTAGATTAATAAATAAATATATCATTTAGAAATTGATTCTAAATTATTGACTTCTAAATTATTGACTCTAAATAATTTTCGACAAAACTTATTTTTATAGATTTCATTCAGTATGTTCATTAATGGTGATAAATAAATTTTATATATGAAATGATTTTTTTACTATCACAAACTAATTATATAAAAGGTGACTAAAAAATCAACCATCTATAATTTAAGAATACTTTCCATCTTAAAAAATATAAATTTGGCAACATAATATTAGATATATTTTGTTTGTATATGCAACTCAAATAAGAATTAACATTTTCAAAAGAAATATTGATGTGACTATTCAAGAGCAAACAATAATAAGAATATTATTTTTGTAAAAGTTGTAATACTAATCGATCTTCTTAATAACTTTCAATATTATCAAACATTTAATATAAATGAATATCAAAGATCCCTTCTATCAAGACTTGCCAAAAATCATATACAACATATAGATAAAAATTTAACCCCAAATATTAATAATAATATAAATATATTATTTATATATCTAACTGAATATTTATAAATAAATATATATATATATATGTCCTATTTGAATAGATTATTTATATTCGAATTTAAATTATGAAATTTTGAATGAGATTTAAATTATTTAATTCATATACAACTTGTAATTTGCTCATATTTCCTCATGATTTCATTTACGTGTAAAATGATATGGTCTCTGCTTAAGTTTGACTTGCCAACGGTCTGATACAAAATCCCACCAACCCAATCATAAAATTTGGGTGTGATTAGGGGAGGACGACTTAATTTTCACCATCTGTTTTACCTCTATTGAACGTTACAACTTTTCAAATTTTAATCATTAAAACTTTTATCTCTATTCAACCATGGTAACTTTCATTTGAATTTGAGTAATCAAATAGTTAATGTTTTCCATTAAAGTTGATTTATTTTGAATAAAAAAATATTCATATATTTTAATCTAAACAAATTAACTTTTGTGAGATGGATAGAATAATATATTTTAAACCATCAACTTCCTATTTCTATCATGAATTATCCATTGTTGGCCAATTAGTATTCAATTTACAAGACATTATGAAAATATTAAGCTCTCTATTTTTCATCGGTACCAAAATGTTAATTAGGATTGCCGTCTGTTTTTATGGCAATTTGGCTTTATTTAAAATTTATTTGGAACTTGGAAATTTCACATTATGCAGCATCGCTTTAATCTAAGAAAGGTGAAAAGGGAAAACAAATATTAAAGTGGGAATCATGCTTGAAAATTCAATCAAATTCTACAAATTTTTTATGTCGATGCGTGGAACAGTGGAACTAACATCATTTTATCCGATAACAAGGGCATCGGGTATGCAAATAGTTAATTGATAGGGTATTAATTAAAATTTATAAAAGGACTATACTTCAGCAAAAAGGACACATTAATGACTAAGAGTACAAAAGAGCAAACGATTAGAATATATTCCAACAGCTAGTTTTCAAATCCTTCGTCTATAAATACTTCAAACCATTTTCTAGAGTTATCACGAGAAATTTATTAAAGTTAAACGATCTGTTGGTATCTCAAATAGCAATTTTTATCCAAGCGCTCAAACCTCGAATAATTTCTCAAGCTCTTCGAACACTTAGAGATTTCTCAACACTCTCGAAAACTTGTTCTTAGCTTACCTATTCCAAATTTTTTATGATTAGAACAATTCTTAGAACTTAAAGTAATTTTCTAATACAACTGTAAACCCAATAGTTATAAGTTCATCCTCCATAGTTTGTCTTTCAAGCTCTGAGTAGGAAGAAAACTTATTTTCCAGTTTCATTGTAAGTTTTAATTAAGAGTTACGATCCATTAACTCGTGCACAAGATCTTGTCTAGTTCTTGACTTGATTTGTGATTGGTACTTAGCCAGTCCAAACAAGAAAGAATCCAAAGTAAGTGAATTATCAATCTTTTGATTGATCGTGGACGTAGGGGGTTTCCCGAACCACATAAAAACATGGTGTTCTTTACTTTGTCTCTTTTCATTTCAGTTCTTTAATTCGTATTATTCATTTCATTTTAATATGTTAGACTCTGCATTAATTTGTTGCTTAAAGAACACTTGAACACTAAAAGTTTTCTATAAAAAGATCGACAGATCAACCATCACATTATGCACAGACTGTAACTTACAAATCATTTGTTAAGTTTACAGATCACTTTGTCTATTAAATGCATTATCTGCAAAAGGTAATATATTATGTCCATATAACATATCATCATTCAATCTGTCAGTCACAATTTACGTTGACAACAATACTTAACCTATTAATCTGCAAGAAAATGCAATAGTTTGTAATTCGTGCATTCCCTCTATACATCAATACTTGTTCTTTTGGGACCGACAAGTGGTATCAAAACAGTGGTTCAACTCACCACTTTATCTATTTCACAAAGTTAGTTGCCTCTGTGGTCTTCTTGAATAGATCATAGGAAAATCTATTTCATTCGCACATCTCATTTGACTAACCTTTTGTTCATTTATGGAAGCACCTTTGATTAGGGCTTGTGAGGATTTTTTTTATAGAGTCCTATGATGACTGTGGCTTTAGAATCAAGATGTGCCTTCAAGCACATCACATCCAGATGTGGGACGTTATTGAAAATGGACCAAACCCTATATACAATGCCCTACCTGACCTCGAGGGAACAGAACCAGAAAAGGCAACTTATGTCAGAACTCTCAAAGACCCCAAGAATTATAATCAAGAAGGATGATAGGAAGCGGGTCAAGATAACTTTACCAAAGGGCTAATCTCTAGCACTATGAAAGACATTTATCTTGCCAAAATCAGATATCTATCTACAAATAAAGAGATGTGGGATATGCTGAAATTTGTCAGCAAATGATCTAAAGAAATAAAAGAGAACAAACTTACTATAGATTGCATTAAATACGATGAATTCAAAATGCTACTTGGAGAGAACATTGATCAAATGATGAAAAGATTCACTGAAGTTATTTTGTAAATTTTGACACTCTGTAAAGATAAATACACATAGAGTGAACAGATCTAGCTAGCAAATATTCTCTGCAGTACCACCTAAGCACCCGAATTTCAACACTGTAAACTAAAGATCTGTTTGACATACTATCTAGAAATGAGTAAAAGGTTATTTGTATTCACAATAATGATTCTGCCTTTAGAAGCACACAAACTAACAATAAGATTATGCAATGATGGACAGAGGATTTATGCAACAGACTGCCTCAAGAAGGACAAAGTAGTCTCATTCAAAGCTGATCCAACAGATAACCCTAATTCTGGCAATATTAAACTCTTTTACAAAAGAGAAACTCATGCATGATTATTCAATGATGGCCAGAAGATTTGAGAAACTCGAAACACGTTCTAACAAGTACAAAAGATTCTACAGACACAACAAGAGGAACACTTACAAGAGCCAACCAGATCAAGAGAAGCCTGAATCAAAAAGTAAGGTAAAACCCTCATATCCTAATAAGGCTAACCTTGATGATTTCTCGTGTTTTGGTTGTGGCAGGAAAGGACACTTCAAGGTGTGATTGTCCTGACCTTATCAAAAGTGAGCACAAAGAAATGACAGCTAAACCAGACAAAAAGCTCAAAGAACAGCGCAAGGCAATGCTTGTTGAAGAACAAGCAACCATGTCTCGAAACTTCTCTGACAACTCATTTGAAAATGGCGAAGCACTTATCGCATTTGACATAGATAGTGAATGTTGGGAACCCTCATAAAATTTAGTTTTGATGATGTTCTTTCAAAACACACTTAGGATTATTTTATGTCTTGCTTGCTTGACCCAGCCTGCTCAAATGTAACAGGGAGATCACTGATAGAAGTGAACCTAATAGAGAGCAAGCCTGTTTTCTTTAGACCGGTTAGCTAATGACTACAATGTAAAGGACTCAAATACTTTGAATAGGCATAAGAAAGCTACCTGAAAAAAGGCAAGGTGCACCTTGGATTGAACTCAATTAATTCCGTACGTATCCTATTCTATTTCCAAAAATCGACGATCTACTACTCCCTCAACATAGCAGATGCCCCTGCTTTGATTCGAAAGCCCTAGCCAGTGATGAATCCCCAGGAAGATCGTAGTAAACAATTCCTCCTTCTTTCTTTTAACGATTCAAAGGAAGATTTTGAGGCGGGTTTAGTCGATACCAAGTTGGAGCAAAAAGGTAAACCTATCCAATAGCAAGTCCTATGGTAAGCAAGCTCAGGTTCATAACCATATAACTAACTAGGATTCCTTGTAGAGCCATAGATGTGTAGTCAAGGATACACGTTTCTTCTCCTAAATGCTTTCTAACGGGAATGGACTCAATATGTGGAGCCCTCGGATGGAGATAGGGAGTTGCTGGCGAAGAAAGAAAGGCTGGAGGAGTTGCTGAGTGGCCGGGCCATCTCTGGTTGGCTGATTGGTTAGCAACTTATTTTGAAAGAAAGAAGGGTTTGATCGATTGATTAACTATTGAGGAACTCAAATCTAAGTGTGCCCATCGAAAATGGCTCTTCTTCGAAAGAAAGCGTTGCCTCTTGTTCACTCATGGCAGACACGTAATAAGTATTATGTCCTATAGAAAGTCATCTGGTTAGATAGTCTTCTGGAAATTCGAAGTAGACCAACTCACCTGATGCAAGTAGACAACCTGATGAAGGTCACTCAACCTGGACCAAACCTGCTTCTACCTAGCTGTTGTCATCAACTTTAGGAGAAAATTTTGACCAGATCACCTCGCTGGCAGTGGAACTAACCTGTTTGACCAGACCATCTTGGAAGAGTGAACATGTCCCTTACAGATCACTTAGATGGAGATTTGGAAAAACTTCAGATATACAATGAGTCATTTGATGTTTTACCTAGTCATCTGATATTTTCTCTAAACTTATCTGGGTATATGATGAGTCACCTGATGTACATTAGAGAGAATCTCATCCTTTGTGCCACGTCACTAGATCTTATGGCTCAACCGTCTTTAATATTCTTACTGGCCTCTTGAATCTTTTAGTCATTACAATTAGAAAAAATAGAAAGAGAGATGAATATCTATCCAGTGGGTATATTGCTCTTCTCTCTTTGAACATAATAGTGATATGATAACACATACTATATTCTTGGCATATGTGCATCTATGCACATTCTGTCATGGTTTCTGCTCTATGCATTCATTGTCCCTTGAAAGTTGAATATTTACATGCAAAAAACACACACACAGACACACACTCCGAGTCCTGCCCCACTATGCGCACTGCACCTGCACCGTCAGGACTTAAGCGTTTTGCTATAGCCTTAGCCACATCTTTTTTCTTTCAAAATAAGACCTTTCTAATTGCCTAAAGTAGGAAAGATAATCAACAAGAGATCATAGAAGGAAGGTGAATCAATCGAAGCTAGAAGAAGGAAATAGATCAATCAACTATATGCTTTGCATAATCAAGGAGATTTAGTCAACCTTTCTCACAAGGCAAGAGGATCAAACCAGGGAGTCATATATTTGATTGGCAATCAACATTTAATGCACGCCAATCAATCTCAACGGTCATAATTTTAATTATGATCCGATAAATGCTTCGAACAACATCTGGAGGAGTATAAACACGAACTTACGTGCAAATTTACAAAGCTGAAACTCTGCTAAGAAATCTACTCTACCATTGAAGCATTCAACGAGGAGATTTCACAATCCCGATTTTGTTCAAGTCGTTCGTGATCGAAATCTGTTGGTCCCGAAAGAGCAAGGTTTGGTGTATGGGGGTGGGATACACCAAATACAAACTTTTCAGTTTACTTGACTAATTAATCATAGAGATTAAGCTTTCTCGAAGGGAGATTGCTCAGATACACAGACCAGGTGGACTACCAGATCGACTTGTGATCTATCCAGTCATAGTCTGATAGCAGGTTCTTGTCACATATCATATGCTTCGAACAACCGCTATCAATGATCCAGATTGATCCTTTTGCCACTTGACTTCTTCTTGCGTTTCTTCCATCCTGCAATTACTTAGACTTAGCAACCGTTTCAATGATTAGGTGCTTGGTTAGTAGCATGTGATCTGTCTCCCTAAGTCATCTGTTCTAGAGATGGCTTTGTAGACAAATGGATGGTTCCTTTCAATGTTGTCCATGTTGAATTTGTTCTTCTTTGTTGATGGCTTTCTGGTAGGAGCCTTCTGGTTCTGCTTATTATCTGTTTTGACATACTGAGCAGGTTTGCCTTTGATCTGGTAATAACGTTTATCTCCTGCTTCCTTCATCAACATCTTATGGGGTTTACTCTTCCCATTCTTTAGGTTGACAATTTGATCTGGTATCTGTTGTCTTTCAACTACGAATTTAGTTGAACTTGATTGTCCCGTATAACCTAATCCAATAGTTGATCTGGTCTTGTTCTACATCTCACAGATCATGTTAACACGTTCACTGCTTTTGTTGATCTAGCTCATATTCTCTCAGGTCTTTTGTAGTTTCTTTTCTACTACTTCCTTTCTGGTTATCAAATCTTTGACTTTGAATTGAGTGAGTAGATTTCTTCATCTTTTGTCTTGATCTGTCCTTCCCGATCGTTAACTTTTGCAGAAAACTTAGTGTTGGCTTCACTGAGTAACTTCACTACTTTATTTAGCTTGTCATTCTCATTGATGACATCTTGAAACAACTTCTTTAAACTCTTATAGCTCTTGAGCATCTCATTGATCTCATCCCAAGAGACTTCAGCCTCATCTTCATCACAAGAATTATATACATGCTTGTTAGATGAAGTGGAAACATGTGAGTTTACCTCGTTCTGGTCAAATCCGTTGTCAATTACCATGTAGCATTCATTATAATCTTCTTCTTGATCATGTGCGTAGAATGCTTCATCATTCTCTGATGAGCTGTCTAAGAAATGATTTGAGCTGTTTGAATCTTCTTCTACTAGCATCGCTCTGCGTTAGACTTTGAGTTTTCGATCTCTCTTTGCTCTTAACTCTTCTCTCTGACTTTCTGTCTTGAAATGACCTATTCTGCCACAACCATAGCAAGTATAGTCAGTAGAATTTGAATTTCATACCTCAGATTTATCATCACATCGATCTTGGTTTCTACTCTTCTGGTACTTGTTCTTGTTGTCTTTGTAGAACCTTCGATATTTCCTCGATCTGGTCTACATTTTGTCCATCATCTTTGCGATCATAGAGAATTCATTTAGTAGGTTGTCATACGAGTTCTCTTCTGTTGCTTCAGGTGCAACTGGTTCTTCTGCTGCAACTTTTACTTTGAAGGCTATCTCTTTTTCCTTCTTGGAACTGCTTTCACTCTTCTTGCTGGATGAGTGATCTGGTTCATGAATTCTCTTCATGTCACATTCATGACCATCTAGGTGATCAAATAGTGCTTCTGTGGTGAGAGTGTTGAAATAGATCGTAGTGGCTGCATAACTGCATATATCTCCCAACTTGGTAGTAGTGCTCTGATGACTTTGAGATTCTTGTCTCTCTGAGTGTATTTGTCTTTCTTAAAGGCAGATACCTCTAGCAAAATCTCAATAAACTTGTTCTTAATCTGTTCAATGGTCTCTCCAGGTCTCATCTTGAAGTCATCGAACTTGTTGCAGGCCATCGACAGCTTCATGGCTTCTGATCCAAGACTGAGTTCTTGCAATACTTTCCACATCTCTTTGGCTGTATCCAAATCTTGAGTTTTAGCTAGATGGACTCCTTTGACTGTGCTGGAAATTATTCCTTTTGCAAAGTCATCCAGGATTGCTTCACGTCGTTCTTCAGATGTATATGTTTTGGGATCCTTGAGCACATTCTCTTTGATAACTCCAGTTTCAGTAATTCGAGTCTTCTCCTCGTAAATAGCCAGTGGACCTTCTTCGATCAGTTTCCACCTTTTAAATAAGTTTTGATTCTAAAGCTCCATTATATGTATCCTTGGATAGAGAATTCTTCACAAGCTCTAATAACAGAAGATTCCATGATGACAGATAGTATGCACGTGAATGAAAATAGGTTTTCCTATAACTATTCAAGTTGAGCACGCAGGTTTCAACCTTGTGAAATAGAAACAATGGTCTTTTGAACCACTACTCTGATACCACCTGTTGGTCCTGAACAAGCAAGGTTTGGTGTACTGGAAGGGGGAGGGGGAATACACTAAATACAAAATTTTCAGTTTACTTGACTAATTAATCAGATATATTAAGTTTTCTCGAAGGGAGATTGCTCAGATAGACAGACCAGATCGACTAGTGACCTGTCCAGGCAAATTCTCTCTTGTGAGTTACGGTAAACAGATAGCAAGAATGATCTTGTTATTTAACAGAGCGTAGTGTGCGGAATATGGTGGACTTAGTCAGTTGCTCTTATTAGAAAACCTTTGAAAAATATTAACCAGATCGATTAACAGATTGATTAAAGATATGCAAGTTTGAGTGCAAGTGCAGAGTTAGAGAATAAACAATTGAAATGTAAAATGTGTAAGGTAAAGCACACAGTTGTTTTTACGTGGTTCGGGAAACCCCCTACGTCTACAGTCCAATAAAAACTAGATTGGTTATCCACTATTAAGCTACTCTCTTATTTATACTCGCTGAGAATGAGCCACAAGTTCCAATCAAAACTAGAGTGAAACTTATGCACGAATAAAGGTCATGTCCCTTTACAACTTGCAGATAAATCTGCTACAAGATACCTTCATGTTAATCCACTAGAAAACTACTAGCTAGCGAAGCTATCTTCCTTTTTCTTCTCGATAAAACAGACTTAAATCAAGTTTGGTGTGATTTTGATCACGAACGGCTTTGAACACAATCTGAATTATGAAATCTCCTCGTTGAATGCTTCAATTGTTGAGTTAATTTCTTGGCAGAGTTTCAACTTGCTTGCGTAATGATCGTATATCATGTGTACTCTTCCGGATGTTATTCCAAGCTTTTATAGGTGTAGAATTTTGAATTCTAACCGTTGGACTTGATTGGCGTGAGATAAATATTGATTGCCAATCAAGAGATATGAATCCTAGAATATCTCCTCTTGCTTTGTAGAAATGGTTGATCGAATCTCTTTTGATATGGAAAGCAGATGGCTAATTGATCTATTTCCTTTTTTATCTCTTGATTTGATTAACTTTCCTTCTCCATGAGATTAGATAATGTGGCAAATGAGATGAGATTCGTTCTAAGTGCATCCATTAACATAACGTGTAACAGATGACTTAGGTGATCTGCTCCAGAACAGGTTCACTCTTAATAGAGATGATCTGGTCAACCAGATCAAGTCCAATCTGGTCCAAAAATGATCTGCTACAAAACTTGTTCCAAGAAGTGTTGACAATAGTTGGATCAAGTTTCTTATAATCAGATTGAGTGACCTATGAACTGATCGCCTGATTGCTTCCTGGTGTGCTGGTCTGCTTCTTCAAACAGAAGACTATCTAACAAGATGACTTATATAGGACATAATCATTTACACTTTAAGTCATCAGCAAACCTAGTCTAAGACTTGCTCTCTATCAAATTCACTTTACAACATAGTGATCTGGTACATGTAGAACAAGTTGGATCTAGCAAGTAGAGCATAAAATAATTCTAAGTGTGTTTCGAAAGAACATCATCAAAACTAAATTTTTGTAAAAGGTTCCCAACAAAATCAAACCAACCTCGATTCAAGTATGTCTTATCGAGAAGAAGGAGAGGGATATCTTCACTAGCTAGTAGTTTTCCAGTGGATTAACGTGAAGGTATTTGTAGTAGATATATCTGCAAGTTGTAAGGGACACGTCCCTATTCGTGCATAAGTATCATTCTAGTTTTGACTGAAACTTGTGGCTCGTTCTTAGCAACTATAAAGAAGAGAGTATTCTAGTAGTGGATATCCAATCTAGTTTTATTGGACCATGGACGTAGGGGGTTTCCCGAACCACATAAAAACAACTGTGTTCTTTACTTTACGTATTTACTTTTAGTTGTTTATAACCCTGCACTTGCACTCAAATTTGCATTGATTTAATCAACTCTTAATATATTTGGCTAAGTGTTTCAAAGGTTTTCTAATAAAGAGCAATAGATTAAATCCACTAACGGGTGTGCGCTTTGGTGTCATTTGACGACGCTGGGAGGTTGATTAAATACTTGAAAAATATTATCGTTCCTAGAAACGACGCCAATCTGACGGAGCCCAATCGTTATCACTCCGGTTAAGATAAATTTATAATACCTACACTGTTCACTAGATTCCGCTAGTGGCAAGTACAGGGTCCATCCCACAGGGAGTTGGTGTACTCTTTCTCTCTGTCACGATTTATATATTTAATAGGGAGGCCTACCTCGGGAAGGGAAGTAACCAAGACCTGAAATAAAACAAAATAAAAGAAAAAATAAAAAAGATACTTGGCTTGGGGTTCAACTTGTTACGCCTTGATCAACTCGTTGGTCATCGATGTAAAGATTCTCATTGCATACATGTGCCGTTGGTTAAAGGAAGATGTAAGCTGGGGTTTTCCCCCTCGTCTAATCACTACGACCTGTCACCTGGACAGCGCAATGCTCTAGTTCGTCCGCCAGCAAACATATCACCAAGGAGACCCCCTTTTTTACTCATCACGTAGCCACCAAGGCCCCACCCAGCATACCTTTTCAGCCTAGAAGATAAGAGTTACCCACTCCCTTACCCCCTTACCCTAGCTCTCGCTCAAGCCAAGCATACTCCAGTACACCCAACTGGACATTAGCAGGACTGCGCAACCATGGGCATACCATATTATACGCCTGTCCCATGGCGTACCCATCCACATCACCATGCTGATCCTTCTGACTGGCAAGGCGGAATCCACTTGACCCTTTGGGCTTCCAGTAATTAGTTGTAACCTCACCTTACCCAAGATGCTACCGGCCGAATAACACCAAGGACTCTATCAAGTTGTATAAAAATCATATCCAGCGCTTTAGAAACACACACATGCAACTACGTTGGCCAAGTTAGACCTAACAATAATAAGTTGATTTTAGCTAAACTTGTTTAACCTAGACGAAGCATTAAAATTACCTAGACATAAATAAAAGAAACGAAAAAGAAAAGATAAAAGAAAGTGTACTAAAATTAAATAGAGAACGTAAAGCAATCCATGGCAGGACCAACCCTGACCAAGGTAAATAAATACAAGAAAAATAAAAGATACCTGAAGGCTTCGTTTCTTCCTCCCTTAGACTCTCCTCCACGTAATTCACGTTATGCTCTCATGCTGACTGCTGCTGCGACCAGGGCTTTATATAGAAGCTGGAGTGGGCTGTGGGCCAGGCACGTTCTGAGCAAGCTAGGGTTTCAAGGGATTTCTTTCCTTTCATAAATTTCTCCAAATATATTCATCCCTATCATCAATGAGGTCCAAATCGTGCATATCCTTTGTGTAAGGAAATAAAGATCTCTTTCCTTATTTTCTCGTTGCTGTCAGGATCTTCCGCACCTTGCCCAAGGATATGGTGAAGACATGCGGTGTATGCACCATGCCTTCGAATTTGCCCGAACTTTCCTTTCTTCTACTCCAAGCTTCTCCATGCATCATAAATTATTCTGAACGAATGTTGTCCTCGCTGTCTTGCTCAAGGTCTTAACTTGTGCATCGTCTTGGTCAGGATTCAACTCGTCTAGGTGGCGGCTAGGGTTTGTATGGAAGATCTTCTTTCCTTATTAAGTGGATCCCAAGTATCTCCAGCAATTGACCAACTTGATTCTTTCCTTATGTAGCTCTAGCAGGATAAAGCAAATATATATTTCCTTGTTTGTGGTCCGCAGTATGAATCTGCATCCGCTCCTCCAAAGATCTCATCAAATCTTTCCTTTTCAGCTCCTCGTTCGCCAAGTACTCCATCTTGGGCACAGAGAGTCTCCGAACAACTTACCCAAGGTGTTGCTCAATAAACCTCGCCTTCTAGCTTTGTAATGTCAGGTCCAAATCCCGCACGGTACATTGTCTTAAGCACAAATGTTCCTTGCTCAAGGTGTTACAATGCCTGGAATTTGCCTCTTTCACGGAATGTGGCCTGACTTGCCCAAGACTCTTCCCTACTACCTGTCTCACAAAAGTGTGTCCTCCCAGACACAAAGACACAAAAATAAGGAAAAGAAGACTCGATCTATACCTAGACAAACTCAAAAGAGCACGAAAAATGGGCTCGTCATCCACCATATTCTGCATACTACACCTTGCTAGATAAGAAGATCACTCTTGCTATCTGCATTGTGTAACTCACAAGAGAGTTTTTATCTTGGCAAATTACTAATCAACCTGGTAGTGAACCTAGTCTGTCAAACTTAGCAATCTCCCTTCGAGAAAGCTTAAACTCTCTAAGCAATTTCTCAAGTAAACTGTAAAGTTTGTATTTGATGTATTCCCTTCCCCCCCATACACCAAACCTTGCTATTTCGGGACCAACAATTGGTATCAGGGCCAGGTTCAACTGACCATTGTTTATGTTTCACAGGGTTAACACCTGTGTGGTAAAGTTGAATAGATCTAAGAAAACCTATTTTCATTCATGTGCATACTATCTGTCATTATGGAATCTTCTGTCATTAGAGCTTGCGAGGAATTCTCTATCCAATGATACAGAGAATGAAGCTTCATAATCAAGACTTGCTTGAAAGCTCACTACTGTCTGATGTGGAAAGTAATAGAAGAAGGTCCACTGGCTATCTATGAAGAAAAGACTCGTACCATTGACACTGGAGTCGTAATAGAACAAGTTCTTAAAGATGCCAGAACATACACTTCTGAAGAACGACGTGAAGCAAACCTAGATGATTTTGCTAAAGGAATTATTTCTAGCATAGTTAAAGGAGTTCATCTGGCAAAAATTTAAGATTTTGATATTGCTAAAGAAATATGGGAAGCACTGCGTGAACTTAGCCTTGGATCAGAAGCCATGATTGAAAACAAGCTTTCGATGGCATGCAACAATTTTGATGACTTCAAGATGAGACTTGGAGAAACTATTGATCAAATGAAGAACAGGTTCATTGAAATTTTACTGGAGGTATCTGCTTTCAAGAAAGATAAGTATACCCAAAGAGAGAGAAGAATCTCAAGGTCATCAGAGTACTGCCACCTAGCTAGGAAATCTATGGAGCTATGCAACCACTAAGAGTTAATTTCAACATCCTCACTACTCAAGCATTATTTGATCATCTAGCTAGTCATGAGTGTGATATGAAGAGAATTCATGCATCAGATAACTCATCTAGCAAGAAAGGTGAAAGCAACTCCAAGAAAGAAATGGAGGTAGCTTTCAAAGCTAAGATCACAGCTGAAGAACCAGTTGCACCTATTGTATCGGAAGAGAGTTCTTATGACAAATTGCTCAATGAATTTGCTATTCTTGCAAAAAGAATGGATAAAATGGAGACGAGATCGAGGAAGTATCGTAGGTTCTATAAAGACAACAAAAATAAATACCAAAAGAGTAGAGACTAAGATCGATCTGATAGTAAACCTGGGGTAAGAAGTTCTAATAAATCTACTAATTCTACTGACTATACTTGTTATGGTTGTGGCAGAACAAGTTACTTCAAGAAAGATTGCCCCGACCTGTCCAAGAGTCAGAGAGATGAGTTAAGAGCAAAGAGAGTTCGTAAACTCAAAGCTCAATGCAAGGCTATGCAAGCTGAAGAAGATTCAAGCAGCTCATGTCACTTCTCAGACAGCTCATCAGAGAACGATGAAGCATTCTATGCACATGAACAAGAAGATGATTGGGATGAATGTTACATGGCAATCACTAAATGGCCTTGATCAGAATGAGGTAAACTCACATGTTTACATTTCATCTAACAAACTTGTATATGATTCGTGTAATGAAGATGAAGCTGAAGTCCCTTGGGAAGAGATCAATGAAATTCTCAAGAGTTACAAGAGTTTGAAGAAGTTATATATAGATCTCATCAAGGAGAATGACAAGCTGAATGAATCTGTGAGGATACTCAATCAAGCAAACACTAAGTTCTTTACCATGGTGAATGATCTTGAAGGACAAAACAAAACAAAAGATGAAGAGATCTACTCACTCAACTCAAAGGTTAAAGATTTGATAACCAGAAAGGAATTTGTTGAGGAGAAATTGAAAAAGATGATGGAAAACATGAGCAGAATCAACAAGAGCAGCAAACGAGCTGGCATGATCGTTGAGATGCAGAACAAAGCCAGATCAATTGCTGGACTAGGCTATACTGGACAGTCAACTACATGAAAGTTTATAATTGAAAGACAGAAGATACTAGATCAGGTAATAATTTGAAAAATGGGAAGAATCAACCTGAAGATGACGGTTAAAAAAGTAGGGAACAAGCGGTATTACCAAGCCAAAGGCAAACCTGCTCAGAATGTCAAAACAAATAGGACCCAAAACAAGAAGGCTCCTACAAGAGCATCATCAGTAAAGAAGAACAAGATCAATAAGAACAACGTTCAAAGGAATCATCCATCTGTCTACAAAGCCATCTCAAGAACAGATGACTCAGGGAGAAAGATCACTTGTTATATTTGTGTTCCAAATACCAACTTGATTTGGGTTCCAAAAGGAACATTTGCTATTATCCAAGCACCCAATCATTGAAAGGGTTGCTGTTGGGAACCCCACAAATATTTTAAAGTTTTGATGATGTTCTCTCGAAAACACACTTGGTATTATTCATGTTCTATATCATTTCTATTTGGTTTTTATAGACCAGGAAGTTGAAGAAAGCTTCAACCAGAAAGATGAAAGATGTCTTTGACAGAACGCTAAAGCAAGTCAACTTTAACAGAAAGTTGAACCAGAAAGCTTCAAACAGAAAACAGAACCAGCAACACTTAGACAGAAAGCTAAACCAGCAAATCTAAGCTACAGAAAGCTGAAGCAAGTCTAAGCAACAGAAAGCTAAACCAGCAAGTCTTAGACAGAAAGTTGAACTAGCAAGTCTCGAACAGAAAGTTGGAGCAAATCAACTTTAACAGAAAGTTGTTCAACCAGAAAGCACTCAACCAATACTTAACCAGAAAGTACTTAAACAATGCTTAACCAGAAAGTACTTAACCAGTGCTCTACCAGAAAGGCATTAGAACCAGAAAGGGTGTAACCAGAAGGTTCCAAAACAGAAAGAGTTGAACCAAACCTGTCAATTATGGTAACATATCAATAGAGCTATCTCTCACCACATCAATATTAAAGTTCATCCATCAAGAATTGGAAAGAGAATCACTGATTGACACGAAGAAGGAAAGTAAACACAGTTGATCTGCTTTCCATTCATAGAAGATTCAGTCAATGAACCTACAAGGAAAGAAGAGATATGATTGATTGACAATCCACAAATCAAATCATGCCAATCAACTAACGGCTAGAATTTCAAGATTCAAGCCTATATATGTTTGGAGATTTAAAGTCTGAAGAGAAAGAGCGATATATTACTGAAAAAAATTCTCAAGCAATTCTATTTTACATCAGACAAAAGCTTCAAACCGTTCGTGATCGAAATCACACCTCGATTCAAGTCTATCTTATCGAGAGAGGAAGGAGATCTTTGCTAGCTAGTAGGTTTCTAGTGGATTAACGTGAAGGGATCCTGTTTTACAGTAGTTTTCTGTAAGTTATAAAGGGACACGACCCTTATTCGTGCATAAGTTTCAAATCTAGTTTGTAATTGAAACTTGTGGCTCGTTCTCAGCGAGTATAAATAAGAGAGTATCCTAGTAGTGGATATCTAATCTAGCTTGGATTAGACCGTGGACGTAGGGGGTTTCCCGAACCACGTAAAATAACTGTGTTATTTACTTTCTGCATTTATATTCCAGTTGTTTTATTCACTATCTATCACTCTCATTCAAACTGCATTATTAATCAATCCTCTATATATACTGGACTAAGATTTGAAAGGTTTTCTAATCAAAGAGCATCGACTAAATCCACCATTATTCCGCACACAATACACTGTTAGAAAATAAGATCACTCTTACTTTCTGCTTTGTATCACTCACTTGAAAGATTCTGCTTGGACAGAACAAGATTGATTAGTTAGTCAATCTAATCTGTCACGTTGAGCAATCTGTAATCCAGAAAGCTTAAGTCTCTCTGCTTAATTAGTCAAGTAAACTGAAAAGTTTTTATTTGGTGTATTCCCCCGCCCCATACACCAAACCTTGCTCTTTCGGGACCAAAAAGTGGTATCAGAGCAGTGGTTCAAACGACCATTGTTTTTGTTTCACAGGGATAAAACCTGCGTGGTCAACTTGAATAGATCTTAGAAAATCTTTTTTATTCACTAGCATATTATCTGCTATGGAGTCATCTGTTATCAGGGCATGCGAAGAATTCTCTATCCAAGGATACAGAGAGTGAAGTTTCAGAATCAAGATGTGTCTCAAAGCTCATCACTGCTTGATGTGGAAAGTAATTGAGGAAGGACCTCTAGCCTAATATTACTGAAGAAACTACTCGCATTACTGAGACAGGAGCAGTTAAAGAAACTGTACTAAAAGATCCCAGAAAGTACACCTCAGAAGAAAGAAGAGAAGCAAATCTAGATGATTTTGCTAAAGGAGTTATTTCCAGTACTGTAAAAGGAGTCCATCTGGCTAAGATCCAAGATCTTGACACAGCCAAAGAGATGTGGGAAGCTCTAAGGGATCTCAGCCTAGGCTCTGAAGCGATGATTGAGAATAAGTTATCTCTGGCATGCAACAAGTTTGATGAATTCAAAATGAAACCTGGAGAAACCATCGAGCAGATGAAGAACAGGTTCATTGAAGTACTGCTTGAAGTTTCTGCCTTCAAAAAGAATAAGTACACACAGAGAGAGAAGAATCTCAAGATTCTGAGAGCTCTACCGCCAAGCTGGGAAATTTATTTAGCTATGCAACCTCTACGTGCTGATTTTAATGACCTATCTGTAGAAGCACTATTTGATCACCTAGCTGTCCATGAATGTGACATCAGAAGGATTCACGGACCAGATTATTCCTCCAGCAAGAAGAGTGAAAATAACTCAAAGAAGGAGAAAGAGACTGCCTTCAAAGCGAAGTGTAAAACAGATGAATCAACAGCATCTGCCACACCAGAAGAAGGAGGTTATGACAAGTTACTCAAAGAATTCTCAATGATTGCCAAGAGAATGGACAAGATGGAAATCAGATCGAGAAAGTATAGAAGGTTCTACAAAGATAACAAGAGTAGATACCAGAAGAACAAAGAAGCAAAATGATCTGATGACAAAACAGAAAGTAGAGGTGGTAAAATCACTAATCCTACTGACTATACTTGTTATGGTTGTGGGAGAATAGGTCATTTCAAAACAGATTGCCCAGAATTATCTAAAAGTCAAAGAGAAGAACTACGAGCTAAGAGAGATCGAAAACTAAAAGCTCAACGTAAGGCCATGATAGCAGAAGAAGAAGAAGAAGAAGACTCTAGCTCAAGTCACCTGTCAGATAGTTCATCAGAAGATGATGAAGCATTCTTTGCCAATGAAGAAGAAGATTGAGATGAATGCTATGTAGGACTAAACAACGGTCTAGATGATGTAGAGGTAAACTCTTGCAACTCTAATTCTTCAAATGATATTAACCTGGAACAGGAAATAGAAGATCAAGATGAATATTCATGGGATGAAGTTAATGAGATGTTCAAGAGCTACTCGAGTATCAAGAGACTCTTTAGAGAAGTTGTTGAAGAAAATGATAGATTGAAGAAATCTGAAGAGATATTGAGTAAAGCAAACATTAAATTTGTTGCTAACATCAACGTTCTGGAAGAACAGATCAAAGGAAAGGACAGTGAGATTCACTCACTAAATTCAAAAGTGAAAGACCTTATCACAAGAAACAATGTAGCTGAGGAAAAGATCAAGAAAGGAAAAGAAATGATCTACAAGAGTGATGAACGTGCTAAACTGTTAATTAATATGAAGCAAAATGGCACATCTGGAGTAGGATATCCAGGTCACTCAGAGAAGTCCTCTAGCACCATAAAATTCATACCAGAAAGGAAACAGATACCAGACCAAGTGATAAACCTCAAAAACAAGAAAGATCAACCACAGAAGATGATGGTGAAACAGACTAGCAACAGACAGTACCATCAAACAAGAGAACAACCAGCAGATTACACAAGAACAGAAAGGGTACACAACAAGAATGTCAACCAGATATTACCCAACAAGAGTGTCAACAGGACAGTACCCACTAATAAAAGACTGAAGAATGATGAAATAGAAAGACATCATCCATTCATATTTAATTCTGTGTCAAAAGTTGATAATGATGGAAATACTATCACTTGCTATATTGCTGTTCCCAATCCAAAAGTGTTCTGGATTCGAAAAGGAACATTTACTAATAACCAAGCACCCAAATATTGAAAGGGTAGCTAAGTGTGATTAATTGCAGGAACAGAAAACTGCAAGAAGGTACAAAATAGCTAAAGGAGCAATCTGGATCATAGATAGTGGCTGTTCGAAGCACATGACATGTGACAAGAACCTACTGTCAGACTATATAGAGAAACCAGGTCCTCAGGTCACCTTTGGATGTAATTCAAAAGGATATACTAGAGGATATGGAAACATAAGAGTTGGCAAGACCAACATCACAAATGTATCATATGTTGAGGGTCTTAGCCACAATCTGTTTTCTGTAAGTCAGTTCTGTACTAATGGTAATCAGATTGTTTTTGATGCTAACAATTGTTTCGTGAAAAGCAAGGAAGGAGATGAGATACTCCTTACCGGAAAATTGCAGGATAGGTTATATATTGTGCAATGGGACAACCAGATTGAGACTTGTCTGGTCACTAAAACAGTATCAGAAACTAGTTGGCTGTGGCATAAACGACTAAGCCATCTCAATTTCAAGTCAATCAATAGGATGGCACGAGAGAAACTAGTTGAAGGACTACCAGACCAAATATATGACAAGAATCACATCTGTGAAGCATGTCAAGCTGGAAAACAAACCAGATCATCATTTTCTAGCAAATCTGTTCAGTCATCTACCAGAATCCTAGAGTTACTACATTTAGACTTATTTGGTCCAGTTAAGCCATTAAGTATAAATGGTAGAAAATACACTCTGGTCATTATTGATGATTATTCAAGATTCACATGGGTAATTTTCTTATATAAGAAGAAAGAAACATTGGAAAAGCTGCCAAATTTCCTCAACAAAATTACCAAGAAAAAGGAAGTCTCTGTTACTACCATCAGAACAGATCGTGGTACAGAATTCCTAAACCAGAAAATTAAGGATTACTACAACCAGATGGGAATCACACATCAGACATCTGCAGCCAGAACACCTCAACAGAATGGTGTAGTTGAAAGAAGAAACAGATCATTAAAAGAAGCAGCTCGTACTATGCTTAATGAAACCAGATTACCTAAGAAATTTTGGGCAGAAGCGATTTCTACAGCCTGCTGCACACAGAATAGAGCTGTAGTTACCATCAGACATGGGAAGACACCATACGAAGTCTGGAACAACAGAAAGCCCAGGATACATTACTTCCGTACTTTTGGTTGTTTATGTTACATCCATAATAATGGGAAATCACAGTTGAAAACCTTTGATAGTAAAAATTACCCTGGAATATTCTTAGGATATTCTGATGTTAGTAAAGCTTATAGGGTCTACAACAAGAAGACTCATATTGTGGAAGTAACACCTCATATTGTCTTTGATGAGTCTTTGGTCATTGACAAAGAGTTGAGTGATGATCATATACAAGGCCAGAACAAGGAAAAGAGAACAGAAGGAATTCTGCTAGAAGATATTCTAATCTGGAATACAACAGATGATAATAATATTGATGTTCCATCTAATGCTGAAGCAATAAGCTCACAGCAAGGGGGAACAGAACATATCATTCTGGACCTTGACAGAAACAAGAATTCAACCAGAAGGTATTCAACCAGAAGAAGGAGATAACAATGAACAAAATCACGATCAACCAGAAGAATCAAGAGATACAAATGGTTGGAACAATAATCAAGAAATAGAAGAACCAGAAGTGGACAATCCTTTTCAAACATCTCATCCAGAATTTGAGGACCCAACAAATGAACCAGAACCTGAGATATCAGAAGAAGAAATGACCAGCAGGAGGAGATGGATACAGGACAATCACCCTCCTGAACAGATCGTTGGGAACCCAAGTGATAGAGTAAGAACCAGAAGAATGCATGGAGAGAGTGCACTTCTCAGTTGCTATCTATCACGTGTTGAACCCTCTGACATCTATGAAGCTCTCAAGGATGCAGACTGGGTCATTGCTATGCAAGAAGAACTCAATGAGTTTAAGAGAAACCAAGTCTGGTATATGGTAGGCAGACCAAATCATCAGGGAGTAATTGGTGTCAAATGGGTATTCAAGAATAAACGAGATGAAAATGGAGAAGTAGTCAGAAACAAGGCTAGACTTGTTGCAAAGGGATACAGTCAACAGGAAGGTATCGACTTTGACGAGACTTTTGCACCAGTTGCCAGATTGGAAGCAATCAGATTATTTCTCGCATATGCAGCATGCAAGAGATTCAAAGTGTACCAGATGGATGTTAAAAGTGCATTCCTAAATGGTATACTTGAAGAAGAAGTATATGTTGAACAACCACCTGGTTTTGAAGAAGGAAATCCTGACCAGAAGGTATATAGATTAGCTAAAGCTGTCTATGGATTAAAACAGGCACCAAGAGCGTGG
>JAPKLX010000946.1:0-33304 GCA_026898415.1 Leonotis leonurus | reverse complement strand
GTGTTCGGGCAGGACATTTTTAATTAAGAGCTTTTGATTGGGTCGAGCCCAATATTAATTGATAATAGACATATACATAATTTTTTTTATTATTAGTGAACTATTTATTTAAATGCTTGTAGTGACTACTCTTAATTAATTAAGTCTTTGAGTCTAATTAAATTTGAATTTTGATTAATTTAATTAATCTAATTAAAATAAATCATTTAATTGATTAAATAATAATTAATGAAAAATTAATTACTTAATTAAATAAATAATTAAGTATGATTAATTATTTAATTTATTTATACTCGATTAATAAGAATTAATTGATTATTTAACTTATTTAAATTTCATTTATTAATAATTAATTATGATTAATTAATTAATTAATAATCATTGTACATAATTAATTTAATGAATGTAAATTAATTCAAATTGAGACTTGAACAATTTCTAATGGTCTCTAATTACCAGAGATTCACTATAATTTTCGATTCCTATGTTGAACTTAGTTGCCTCAAGTAAATTAATTGCAACGAGCAATTAATTATTTCTTGAATATTAATAAGCTCTTATTGTTTAGAAAAAAGTTAAGGATTTAGAGAAAATCTTAATCTTCGTTACTATTTTGTAGGACGGATAACAAATCTTAGAATTTATAAATATATTAATCATTTGTCTCGAGTCAATAGAAGTTGTCTAAGAACTCGAACGATTATAAATGTAATTCGTTACCTGAAGGTCCATCGTGAAAATGATAATCAAGGAATGAGAAGGAGAACCAGGTTTAGCATTGAATACTGGTTGTCAGGTGGGTTTACTACAAACTATACTTTTGCTGTAATAAAGCATGTTTAAAGAAAATGTGAAATGATTGTCATGCATAAAAATATTTGTATTTTGTGTGTGATTTCTATCTGTGTTGAGTCATGTTTGCGAACCGGTCAACTTGTGAATTACAATCGGATCTTGAGCCATTTGTTGGTCAAGGTTAGTGTACACATGGGGAGTGTGATCGTGATTCATTACGGACCAGTCCACATAGGACTGTGTGTCAGTATTAACCGATGCGGTGGCACCCATTGGTTAATGTTTGGGGGAGTGGAACCATTGCTCATCAGCGTTACAGATATGGATGAGATACATGGAAAAGAGAGTGACCGCTCTAACTTTTGGTAAAATCAAATGAATGCTTAGTATTCACAGGTTATTTCAAGATACTTGTGGTATATTATGATAATGGATGGACAATAACTATTTTTTTTCCGGCATAACCCACAAAGTACATCAAGTACTCAGTCTTACTTGTATTTCCAAACACTTGCAGGTTGAGCAAGGGCGATGGTTGAAGTGCTGAGTGGAGGTTGTTGTTCTATCAAGTAGTAAGAGGTTAATACATATCTTCATAGATGTTCATAGATGTGTTAATGACTTTGTTATTCCGCTGCAAATCGTTTATTGTTATTGTTTTCCTTTGCGTGGTCTAGATTTGTGATCTAGAACCCTTTGTGACGTATTTCGGTACTTGAATTTTGCACATTATGCTTTGAACATTTGAGAAATTTCTATTAGCATTATGTTCCATTTGAGTCTTCGGGCTATTAACTATCATTCATATCTATTACCGGAATTTTGTGATCGATGTTATTCTTGATTACATTGTTGTTCAAGAAATCTTTCTTTCTTAAGAATTTCTTTATTTTACTACCAAGTCACGCTCCATTGATCCATCATTTGGGAAAATGGGGCTGTAAAATTATTCATAGCGGAGAGAAATACTTTGTTGAGTAAAAATTGGGGAAGACTCAAAACCATTGGCCAATTGTTAGAGAGGGAGGTATACTTACCAGACGAGAGGAGGCGAGGAGAGTACAGAGAAATGATAGAAGAAATTGCGTTGAGTCGCCAAAACTTTTGCAGCTGGGTAAAATAACGAGTTAATATAGAAGATATTTTATGCTAGTTTTGGAAATTATTGCTCCATCGGCCAACCCTCGAAATGGCCTGCCTAGATTCTAGAACGAGAAGACGACGATATAAAAGGAGAACAAAATTAAGTTTATTTAAAAAAAAATTCTATTTAAATTATTAACTTTTTACATAATCTCGTTTTGAATATTATTTTAAATATTACTATTAAAATTACAAATTTATTTTGTGTTTCAAATGAGAAGAGGGAAAAGACTTCTCCTATCAGACAACCTCAGGTGACTCAATTGAGACACCATCGAACCGACAAGGTTATGCAAAGATCTAATTTAAGGTCTAAATCATATGAGGAAAATATTCATTCTCAAAATACATACTGTAAAGTGAGTCCTCACACTCAGTATAAAACTGAGCACGATGCAAGATCACGTAACTCACATTCGAGAAGCTCAAATTCTCGTTCCCCAAAATCTTATTCATATTGGAAACCGAGATAGTACTTTCGATATAAATGTAAATACGGGATTTCACCACCCAGTTTAAGATCATATCGTTCTCATTCTTGCTCACCAAGAAGCTATACTGAAAATTCATATACAAAATGGCCTCAGTCTAGAACTGAGTCTCAGAGCAAAACTGAAAAATCAAAATTTTTGTATATTGATTTTAGTGGAAGGAAAATATGACATAATAACTCAGTGAGAGTTATAAGACAAATTTGGGTACCAAAGAACTCAATTTTCAAAGCTCAATGATTGCAAGTACCGGACCAGTGAAGAAAAAAAAATTAAAATCGATGTAAAGACTGGTCTTGAAGAATTAGATGAATTATTGAGATCAACAAGCAAGGGGGAACATGCCCCACTGAAAAAGAAAGTTGATTCAATGATGAGGGATGTGATTATGAATCTCAGGGGAATATTGTTAACATCAAAATGCTCAGATCAATTCTTTAATATATACATTTGATTTATTGATCATGTTTTGGCACCATCAAAAAGGGAGAATTGTTGGATATTTATTATGTTTTGATTTGGTTCCAAAATTTATGAGTTTATTTTGCTTCCAAGCTTTTCAGTTTTAAATTATGAAGTTCCAAAATCTTTTCGACCATGCTTAATTGGTCTTTTCGAGAACCCTTATTTCATTTTGAAAGTTTTGTTTAATCACAAAAGTCGACCATGCTTAATTGGTCTTTTCGAGAGTTATTAAGTACAAAACTAAAATTTAAATTAAAAATTTGTCATTTTTTTTCCAAAATTCCAATGTAAGTTCATAAATAACAATACTGGGCATTTCTTTTTGATGTTTTTGTCTGTTCTAATGTTCTTAATCTACGTTTTGTCTTCTCTGATAATTTTTGCATTACTTTTCGCATTCACTCTCTAACCTGGACATTTGAAATATTCTATAATTTGTTATGTTTTCTTATTTTTAATTGTTTATCATATCTACCCCACTCGGTAATAACTATATTTTCTTTGTGTGAACAACAGATGAAAGCATTCAAACAATTAATTTTGGTTTTCAATAGTCCCAACAACGGTCTTCATCTATCCAAGATCCAACAAACTTCTATTTTCAATCACTACTTTTTGGGGGCAATCGAGAGAAGAAGAAGAAGAAGAAGAAGAAGAAGAAGAAGAAGAAGAGGAAATAAATCACATGTACGTGGTCAACGATTCACACTAAAAACATTTGATAAACACTCATTTTGTATAATTCTATTGATGTGATTGATATCATCTCGTATCAGATTTTAGAGTATTTCTATTGTTTTAGCATTTTGTGTCCCTTTTACCTTTTGTCGTGTTTTATAGGTTTTGGTGCATAAATGAGTTGATTGGAAGTACAATGATGTAAACAAGGTGCAAAGATGCGTAACAGGCCAAGATTTGGACCGAGAGTCGAAGTCCAAGTGCACGAGACCCGAGAAAAAAACTCCATGTCACAGAAAAGCAAGTTTGGTGACTCGAGCCTCGATCGCCGAACTCAAGAGGAAATGCACGGCGGTCGTGTCGGGCTTGCCGTGGGTTACCGCAAGATCGGTGACCCGGGTGGCGATCGCCGTTCTTAGAGATTTTCAGGCGTGACTTCGGCGATCCCAGCCGGCGATCGCCGAAGTAACCCACTTTTCTCGTTTTTCAGTTATTTCCACGGAATTTCAACCTAGACTATATAAGGGCTTCATTCTAGAGCCCTAGAGTTCTTCTTTTCCATTCCATACAATTGTTTTCACTTAAATTTAAATTCTAGATTAGTTTTCTATATCCCGGAGGAGAGATCGCAATCAAGGATTGACAACCCGAAAATCAAGAGTTCTACAAAGGGGTTTTTCATGCTATTTTGTGTATCTTTAGTTTCTAGTTTCATTATGTGTGGCTAATCGCCTTTAGATTCAAGGGATTTTGTAAGACCTATTTTGATTAATGGATTCGTTTTAATTCCTAATTTTCCTTCCTATGCTTGTTTGTGATTTATGATTTTAATTCTCATGCTTTGATAATTGACCACTATTATTGCATGCAAATTTTGATCTTGATGTCTTATCCGAAATTGAATTCATATCCGATCTCATAGATCACAATACATGTTTCCCATTGAGACCTAGCGGAGATAGGAGAACTGTAGGAGGATATTCTTTGTGCGCGTTTCGTAACTAATTTAATTATCTTGAGACCTAGCGGAGATAGGGATTAAATTAGCCCACTATCATAGATTTCCCTATCCGGGAGTATGTGGTTATTTATGCGAACCTTCACATGCATTAGAATTAAAATATGGTAATTAGATTTAATTGTTTAATTCGTTAATTGATTTAGTGTCGATACATTATCTCTGGAATCTTCTCTTTATTATTCGTTTATTCTATTATTGTTTTGTATTGATTCGATCACATCTATATTCTTTTTTGCCTAGATAATAATTGGATTTCTACGTGAATTATTCAGTGTGTTTTCGTTTATCAGTCTTCGTGGATACGATACTTTGCTTGCTCTATTCTATACCTATTTTTGTGTTTAAAATAGTGCGATCAATTTTTGACGCCGTTGCCGGGGACTATGTAGATCACTATAGTGTTACTTTTTATTGCTCTTTGATTATTAATTTAGCCGTTTTATTTTAGTTATTTTTATTTTATTTAATCCGTTTCTTTTCTCTCTTTGCAGTAATGCATGATCACGAGATCTAAGCGAACGGAGATCATTCCTTTGAACTTGGAGATCAAGTGAACGCATAAGAGGGATAGGAGAGAGAGGATCAACAGAGCCATGTCCGAGCCACAACAAAAAGATAACTTGAACCGGAACGACGAGTTGGCTGACATGTGAGCTTAGCTGGAGTTCCTACAGCATCAATCAGAGGAGAATGCGCCCCGAGCCAAGGCACCACAGCAGAGGTCACTCAATCACATGTACCGTCCACCCACTGATCAATTCCAAGGTGGAGGATGGGGACCGAGCATCAATGATAATAATTTTTGAGCTCAAGCCGGTCCTCATCAGTATGGTGCAAGCAGATCAGTTTGGTAGGGGAGTTACAAAGGATCCAAATGCTCATCTGGAGATATTCCTCGACATCCTCGACACTATCAAGCAGAATGGAGTACCTTCAGACACAATTAGGAAGAGGATGCTTGGTTTCTCTCTGCGGAATTAGGTAATGGATTGGTTCAAGAGCTTGGACCGGACGACCATCGATTCGTGGGAATCTTTGTGCGAAAAATTTTTCGCCAAATATTTCCCACCCGCGAAGGCCCAGAAGATTATTGCTGATATCTCCCAGCATGGAGACGAGTCACTGTTTGAGGCATGAGAGCGATTCAGAGGTCTCTTACGCAAGTGTCCACAACACGGGTTTTCCATGGAGCAACAAATCACTCAGTTCTATAATGGTTTGACTCTCCAC
The DNA here is from genome assembly GCA_026898415.1 of Leonotis leonurus. Taxonomy (NCBI): domain Eukaryota; kingdom Viridiplantae; phylum Streptophyta; class Magnoliopsida; order Lamiales; family Lamiaceae; genus Leonotis; species Leonotis leonurus. The sequence goes on along the minus strand of JAPKLX010000946.1, from coordinate 27,481 downwards.
ACAAAGAGCATTGTTGACGCATCCATAGGTGGCTTTCTATTGAATAGGACAATATCAGAGGCTATCAGGATCATTGAGGAGATGACATCGAACAACTACTAGTGGCCGATGGAGCGACAACTGATCAGGAAAGTTGCAGCTGTAGATGTGGATATTAAGTATGACGATCTGAGGGAGCAGTTCACACTTCTAAAAAAGGAGTTTGAGACAGAGCGCAAAGGGAAGATGCAAGTACACTTAGTCGAGGAGCTGAATGAGGTCAAGGAGCTCAGTTACGTGCACCAGCAGAATTATCACTCCCAGAATTATCAGTCTAACAGACCGAACGGATTTCGAGGAAGGAATCCACCATACCATCCGAATAACAGGAATCAACCAAATTTTTCCTACAACCCAAATAATGCAAAATAGCCTCCACCGGCATTCGTAGTTCAGAATGCAGTTATTCAGGAACTAAAGAAACCATCTTTGGAGGAGATGATGCAGCAGATGATGTTGCAGCAGAATAACTTTATCAGCCAGACAGGGAACCGGATCTCCACATTGGAGAACACTATTACAGCCATGGGGAAGAAGTTGAAGATGGTTGAGACTCAAGTTGGGCAGATAGCAAACAGAGATGCAGCTCAGCACAAGCAGGGTCAGTTTCCGAGCAACACCGAGATCAATCCGAAGGATCAGTGTCATGCTATACAGCTTAGAGGTGGAAAGTCATATGATGCTTACACCGACAAGAAGGCGACGACTCGTGTTCCTGAAGAACACCAGTCAGTTTCTCTTGACGTGCAACATCTGTCACCTGAAGTGACCGATGCCCCTACTGATGCGCAGTCCCAGTCACCTGAAGTTTCTTTGCGCATAATCTTTCCTCTTTCCCGAGATGACCTTCAGCTTGCCCTAGACTTGTGTCTTCCCACACACGAAATGTGACACAAATAAAAGAATTAAACTAGCAGCTGGGCGTCGCCCCTCCTCAAATGTTAAAGCCTCTCGTATATGTCTGCCTCTGATTCGAACCATGGCTTTAAATAAGAGTCTCTGTGGGCCTGGGCTTCGTGGTGGTGGTCGTTAGGGTTCCCGGCCGACTTTCCTTCCCGGTCAGATCTTTCGCATGTAGGAAGAAACTCTCAATCCCCCCAGATATTTAGTGGAAGGAAAGAAAGATATCTTACCTTTTCCGCAGAAGGAAAAATTTTCGCTGCAGATCTCAGCTTCTTGCCCTTCGTCTTCCGCGCCCCCAGCTGCTCAGCTTAGTCTCTTATCTTGGTCAGCATGCCCCCTTGGTCTCCTTTTGCTGCAGAGTGATCTCGAGCGGTACTCTGTCTTGAGCTTCATATTTCCCAAGCTTCTTCGCGAATAATCTTGCCTCTTTCCCGAGATGACATTCAGCTTGCCCTAGACTTATGTCCTCCCAGACACAAAATACGACACAAATAAAAGGAAAAAGACTCGATGTAGACCTAAACCAAGACTCAAAAAGAGCATGAAAAATGGGCTCGTCACTCATAGATCACAATACATGTTTCCTCTTGAGACCTAGCGGAGATAGGAGAACTTTAGGAGGATATTCTTTGTATGCGTTTTGTAATTGATTTAATTATCTTGAGACCTAGCGGAGATAGGAATTAAATTAGGCCACTATCATTGACTGCCCTATCCGGGAGTATGTGGTTATTTATGCGAAAATTCACATGCATTAGGATTAAAATATGGTAATTAGATTTAATTGTTTAATCCGTTAAGATTTAGTGTCAAAACATTATCCCTGGAATCTTCTCTTTATTATTCGTTTATTCTATTATTGTTTCGTATTGATATCACATCTATATTCTTGTTTGCCTAGATAATAATTCGATTTCTACGTAATTTATTCAATGTGTTTTCGTTTATCAGTTCTCGTGGAAACAATAATCTGTTTGCTCTATTTTATACCTATTTTTGTGTTTAAAATAGTGTGATCAACATTTATGCTCAAGTTCATATAGAATTATAAATTGCTCCTGTTTGAAGGAATATCATGCATAGATTCCCATATCACACATATAAAACGTATCGACTACATGAAATCATGCATAATATACACACTTGTCCAATAAGATGAAAGATCAAATAATGGTTGTTTTTGCATAACCACACATAGATGACATCACATTAACGGTTAACCCATTTAAATAAAGTAAACAACAAACAGAAAAGTTACATTAAATATATATTTCTTAACTAACTTACCTTATACAAGGTGCAACTTGATTTCCAAATGATGATCTTAAATCTAAATGAAATACTAGTTGGTTTGAATAATGTAGACCAATCAAAGACCCAAACCTGGTGCTTCATAATTCATTTGATAATCTCTGAGTCAATACACTTACACGGTTCAATTTTATACCAAGATAATGAACCCTAGATTGTAATCGTGAATCTGTATCCAATGCCGTGAAGTGGAGAGAAAGAATAATTCACAAAGTTTGAAAAAAGGTTTTGATGAAGAAAAGGTTGTAGGTTGTTAGCATAGATAAATCTTTAGCATATTTCATTTAGTGGAATTACAATACGCTTGCACCATAATTGTAAAATACTACAATCATCCCTCATCATCAAGAAACATCAATATAATATTTAAAAATAAAATTTCAGTTTTTCTAAAGCAGTTACAATAGAAGTTTTTCACCAACAGACATGATTTTTCATGATACCTTCACACCTTCAAAAATTCAGAAAGCACATCTTCATGCTCACATGGTCATTTTCATTTGTTTTGACATCGATGGAGACTCATGGCAATTTATGGTAACCCTCTCCTTCATTCCTATGCACCTATACAAATTACATACATCTCTGCGCGTATGTGTATCTGTGTTTAGTTGTTGTTTACGACTACCTCTCTTTATACTCTGTTGCTCTGTGTTTCTTCTTCTTTTTCTTTTCTTTCACATCGTTGTTTTGGTTCTCAGTCCATTTTCTCAGAATTTTGGGTTGATTGTTGAATATGCGAACGTTGCTGTGAAAAGTAAGGAACTTTATCGTCTTTAGCGAAGCAATAGGAAGTGGCGGAAAAATAAGGTAACTTGAATTCTTCATATTACTGGAATCTTGATTAATTGAAATTGTATGTAAGCATAATTTGTAGATAAATTTACGTAATTGAGATTATTGTTTTCTTGGAGAATAGTTCAAATTATGACGTGGTCCTTGCTCTTTCATGGATTCGTTGGCTCCTGGTCATATCTCTTTGTGTTCCATGTCATTCCCCTCCTACAGCAAACTGTTAGAATACAAAGCCTAGCTATTTTCTAGCAAAGGGGCAAATTATTCGTTCAACATTGGTGGAGACTCGAGGCAATCTAGCGGCGCCAGCGGCTGTAAGTTCCCGAAGGAAACCGCCAGCTTTTGCGGCGAAGATGCTTTCCGATGCGTGGATGGAGGAGTTCTTTACGGAGGCGGAAGAGTACGTTCAGAAACGATTCGCTGATAAATGAGTAGTTATCATTTAAAAATATTCAAATGGCTGCTACTCTTAATTCTTCAAGTAAAAATCGTAATTCGTTTTTTAGTATTTTTAAAACATTACATGTGATTTGATGGTGTTATCATTATAAGGACTTATACATAATTCATTTTTTAGTATCTTTAAAAACATAATTCCTCTGATACATAATTCAAGAATCAAAAGGTAGATTTGTCGCGGTTGGAGAGGTGTTTATCCTTCATTATATGGATGTTGGCTGCTCCAATTACATGTCTTCTCCCAATTGTGAATCTGTTTATGTTTGTTTATGTTGATCTTGTAGCTCGTGATTTTTGTTTCATATGGATTGGGTGATTTTGTATGCTTATACTTTGGTATATGTTGTTCTATATATATAAACATTGTGTATGTGAGTGTTTGAGTTTGTTTTCTGTTGTTAGTTTGTTACAACTGAATATTATGTATTAAAAAAGAATAAAATAGTATCACATTTTGGATTTTTACATTGACCTGCGTCAGAAGTAATTGATTCTTTAACTTGACAAATTTTTGAAATTGATTATGCTCCCCCTTTGGAGCTTCTGCTATATGCATTTGAAGAGGCTAGGGGTTCAAATGATTTTTGTTGAAATTAGCTGCCTATTTGTGAGAGTTAGAGATGAGAATATACCTCATTATACCTAAAACGGAGAAATTCTCTGAAGATGGTGAAAATGATAATAGACTTAGGTTTGGTCTGTCCTCCATGCAAGGTTGGCGTGCTAATATGGAAGATGTTGTAAGTTTTTGGTTTACTCTAATCTTCATATCAATTAGTAATGAATTGTAAAAATTTAAAAAGTATGTTTCTTTTAAGCGAGAGAACTGTGCATATCATGTATGCATGCATGACTTTGTGCATAAATCCTATTAGCTAAGATGTTGCTTGCAAATAGGCCAATATAATTGACTATACTTTTGTTTCTATTTTCTGTTGATTAGAAAGCATTTTGTCATTAATTAGAACCGACTTTCGAATTGAATTGCTGCAACACTCCTTGTGGGTGAAACTGGTGTTTGTCACATGCCACAAAGAGAAACTTCCTATGATACTATTAGTCTGACCAAGTAGCAATTTGCATTTGCCTCTAGAATGCATCAAGTGCTTACAATGCTAAGCTTGACATACGTGTAGTGAACTTAAAGTGGGTTCAGAAGTTAAGTGTAATACCCCTTTCACTTTTATAAGAATACTTTATTTTCAGATGAATCATCAATACATATGTCATTTAATAATCTAGAAGCAACTCTCAATTTAAAAGATTCTGGCAACTTATGTATTTTTCCCGTTCCTGAACAAATGGTAATTGGAGAAAGAAGGTAGAAGAACAAGTGAAGAAAACCAATTATTCATAAATATATATTAAGTTGAAAGTATTGAAAAATATTAAGGGTGCCTTTGGTATGAAGGATGAGATGAAGAAAGATAGGATTATTAATATGAATAGTGTAGTGATTAATAATGTGAATAGTGTTTAATAGTTTGTTTGGTAGGTAGTTTTAAAAAGTAGGATAATTTAATAATTTATTTGGTAGGCAAAATTATTAAGTAGGATAACTTAATATGAAGTTTGGTAGATAAGATGAGAAGGGATAAGATTATTATTATGTCATTTGGTAGTTAGATTACATAGAAGATTAAATAGGATAGCCTATGTATCGCGCAAATTTTCATTCCTCACAGGCGCAAATTTTGTTTCCTCACAGGCGCAAACAATTCCAAATTTTCTTTCAATTATCTCCATCGAATACGAAGGGCAATTGAAGAATCGAATAGAAGGGAGATTGAAGGAATTGCAAAGCTACATATCCATTCCACTGAACTAAGATGGCATCCAATGAAGAAGGTAACATTTGTCCTCTAGGGTTTCATATGTGAGTTCTGAAATAAGATTTTTTCGCTAGGGGATAATCGATTTGATTGTGGTTATGTTTATTGGGTGTTGTTAATTTCTCTAGGGTTTCATATGTGTGTTCTGAAATAAGATTTTTTCGGTATGGTTGAATAGATTTGGCTGTGGTTATGTTTATTGGGTGTTGTTAATTTCATGTGTGATTCGATGCCCATTTAGGCATCAATTTGGCATTTTTTTTATTTTAATTTCATATACTGACCTTATGAATATGTGTGTTGTTAACACCTTGTGGTTGTGTAATTTTGTGCATAGTAATAACTGAATCCCTGTGTGGTTCCAATGTGTGTATAAAGATAGAATTTTCCTGCATTTTGTATGTATGTTTATATAGAAATGGTGTATAAATATATAGAAATGGTGAATGATTACTGCAGAAATGGTAAATGAAAACTGCACTGTGAAAATTTCTTGAATTTGAATAAAAATGGTGAATGAATACTGCATTGTGTATATAGAAAAGTCTTTTGATTCATGGTGCTTGTCCTGCTGATCCCAAATAAAATAGGTAAAGGGTAAAGGCAAGTTAATATGAATGATTAACTGCATTAATTAGGTAAGTAAAGGCAGGTTAGGTTAATATGAATTATCAACTGCATTGTGAAGTGAAGTGCTTTGATGTTATTTTGTGAACTGCATTGTGAAGTGCTTTGTTGTTATTTGACATCATTATTCAATTATTTGTATGGGTTTAGGTAGTAGTGATACCATTACCAACAAGGGTAAAAGAGTTGAGATGGGCCGAAGAGTTTGGACACCGAAAGAAGAGAAGACATTGCTTCAAGCGATGAAAGAATTAGTCGCCGAAGGATGAAAATCCGACAATGAATTTCGGGCTGGCTACTTGAACAAACTGGTAAATTCGGGTATTCGGGTACCCGATTTAGCTCGGGTATCGGGTAATTCAGGTAATACCCGATACCCGGTACCCATATAGACACCCCTAGTTGGGTTCTTCAAAAAGATGAAGAAGACAAGCTGCACCCAATTTGGAAATTTAAAAAGCCAATGAGAGATATGGAGATAAGAAAAAACAGACGATTACAACCACCCATTAACCTCGGCCTAATGTCGCGATGCTACTTGATTTTTCTACAGCCGATTTCCCACTTGCATTCGTCGTCTGGTTTGCAGAAAAGAAAGTGGGGCTAGGAGAGAGAAGAAAAGTTTGAAAGAGGTAAAAATTAGATTTAAGGGTATTTTTGTCTATCTGAAAACATCCGCCTACTACTGTTCAATAGAGTTGAAAATATTAAACCCCTTCAACCTACTCTCTAACATGGGCCATTGGGTTTAGCACATTTCCTACCAAATACAAGTTTACATAGATTGCAATTAGTATATATGGGCTTAACTAGCGTACCAAATGGACCCTAAATTTCAACGAGAGAGAAAGAGATAGGTCGGGTGAGGCGGCAGCTAAAGTTCTTGTAATGCACTAAAGATTGGATTATTCGCAACTTTTAGAATATCCAGAAATTGCGCACCTCTAAAGTGTTCTTGAGTGCAATTTGTGTAAAATTCAATGCATGCTCTTTAGCTAAATTTGGGCCAAAACCGACATGCCACCATTTAAGGGCACATCACATCCTGTATAGTGTGTGTATACTTCATTCTCTCAAATTATTACTATTATCTAATAAAAATACAAAAATATGCATAATAAATGCGTAAATTCAGATACACCAAGATTTTACTTTTTCTTCTTGTTTAGAGTGGATGAGGGGGAGAGATGACACGAGGTTTTAATCAATGGAAAAGTAGCCCACATCTAAGAAGAAACTAGTTGTGTTACTTAGTGGATTAGCTTACCAGAAATTACACATAACTAGTTATTAATATAAACATATAAAGGAAGAAGCAAACATCACCACCAACTCCAAGTGTTGTATGAGTTGGAAACAAGAAAAGAAAGAGAAACTTTATGGAGTGAAATTATTCTCTCTCACAAGATGTTGACACCATATTTCCAACAAGTCCAAAGGCAGGATATTAACCATCATGCATGGTGATTTCACCATCCACTCTAAGCACCCACAAACACACACACACATGCATATCAATGAAATATTAATAACTTTCACCTACGATCAAGCCCCCCCAGGTTCATATGAATTTAGCCGGCATGCAGTTAAGTTCACACGATACGCATGGACAACATTTCCTTGATTGATTTGCAAATAAAATCTATTTACAGCCCATCCAACCAAACGATAACCACTGAACTCCAAAGCAGAACAGTTCAAGCAACAACACCATATATAAGAACAAGATCTGATCTAAAGTGATACAGTTTCAGCCTAGGCACACCCTTTATGTTCAATTAAATTTTATGATGGCAGCGGGTGAACCGCATTACAATCTTAAGGAAACATCAGAGATGTAATTGCGTACACTGACCTGCTTCAACTTCTGCTGGGCAGTAAGGGCACTTGAAGCGCCTGGTAGTGTTGTTTTTGGACAACTTGGTGATGGACTGCTTGCATAGTACATGCCCACATGTCAGCAGCATAGGAGGATTCTCTTCGCTTACTTGGTCACGACTCACAGGGCACACAAATATGGAGTGGAACTGAAACTCACTGTCCAAATCCACTGGCACTGGTAGCTGTTTCATCATCTGCCATTCCTGCTTCTTCCCCATCATCACATTCATAAGCTTCAGAAGAGTCGGCAACCCCTGAACTCCAGCAGATATTGTAACACTCAATGGACTCTCGTAAGATTGCCCCATAAGATTGCAGAACTGTCGTGCGAGCTCCTCAGCCAGTTTGTCCCAGTGTATGGATGATAGCAGTTCCGCATACGGTGAGGAATCAAGCCTTCCAGCCCATAAAAGGCAAGCCATAAGTTTCTGGAAAACAGCCATATGTTTGGTAGCAAATGGAGCCAAAAAAGCTCTGGCATACTTTAGTGCTTCGTCCCTGCCCCTGTTCTGCAAGATCTCTACAAACTGAAGACGATGCAGTTTCAGTTCTATGTCCGATCCATTTTCATTGAGTTGATCGTGATTCTTGGCTGCCCAGTTCAAAGCAGGCTCCAGGTTCCTAGACTTCATGGCTTCCAGGATCTGAAACATTTCTAGAAAAGGGGCTTTACTTGCTGCAGCCTCTAGTTCTTTTGACTCATTGATGAAACAGTCACCAAGATCAAATTGGCCCTCTCTATAGAAATGACTGGCAATAATTTCGTTGACAGTGTGTAAATCAAAATCGATATTGCGATAAGCCTTTGAAATGTCAGGATTGAAAGATTTCTCAAGAAGTTTCGGATACTTGCTCAACGCAACATTTAGTTCCTTTTGAGTGCCTTCCAGCTGGCTGAGAGGAGCTATTTCTTTCAGCTTGGTTTTGAGTTCACTTAGAATCACATTATGATCAGATGGAGATGCAGAATCTTGTACAGATTGTATTCTTGACAAAGCTTGTTCTATTTCTTGCCCTATCTGTTCCATTACTTCTAGAGATTTTGAGGATGACAGCTTTTGCTTCTTCGTAACACGGTCAAAAGCGTCCTTGATGGAATTCAACTCCATTGCTGTAATACCCCTCTCTTCTACGAGTATATATTAAGTAATGAAAATCTGCAATAAGAAAATTTCGTTGAAAATTCTAAATGATAGATTGACTAATTGACAATAGTAGTTCATGTTCGCCCAAATAAAATATAAAATCATAAATATTATAAAAGTTAATTCTTGTAATAACATTGTTATTGAGAAGTAGAAGTTGATTAAACATTACAAAGTAAAATAGTTGATGACTTCAATTACTTGACATGACTAAATTTTCCACAACGTTGAGATAACTATTACATGAACTAAGCAGTAAGTATGAAAAGTTATCTTAGGTTGTTATTATATCTTAGTTAAGATAATTATACTAAGCATGTGTATAAAAGATGTAGAAGTATATTTATATAACAAAGGTGCTGCATATACTTCATTTTAAACATTAAATTAGAAACAATGATATAATATTAGAAGTCATGCTTAATCATCACTTTTGTTACACTGCCGTCGAGAGATTGAGAGAAATAGAAGAAAATATGAAGTAATAATGTGCCATGCAGATTTACAGAATCTGAATTCAGATTTGGAAATGTAGAGTAAATACATATACACATATGTAAATGATACACTTTTATAAATTCATAGTTTTAAAAGGCAGTCGTGAGGCTCGCCTCGAGGCCCGCCTTGGGTAGCCTCAAGTAAAAACCGCCTCTGAGGCACCGCCTCATGTCATCTTCTGAGGCTTGCGCCTCAAATCAGTTGAGGCGGTTGAGGCAATCGAAGCACCTGAGGCGGTTACGAGGCTACCGCCTCGTGAGATGCAATCCAAAGTTGATATTTTTCATTTTAAGGCCTAAAATATCATGACATAGCAAATTTGAGTAAAATATTGATTGAATTTTGTTCATATTAATCCTGCTATGGCTAAAGTGGTCATATTATAGCTTTAAATTGATCCAATTAGGATTAAAAATACACGTACTCACATACGGGCTATCGCACGTTAAATATCTCCACTTCACTACTCTCGTCTAATGATCCACTCCACTTCACTCCTTTTTTGACCTAGTAACGACGACTTTCAACTCATTTTGTCAATTAGAAGATAGGGGTGGAGATGAATACAATGATAATTTGGATTTATTGTACTTATGATTTATGAATATTTGATATTAGAAAGTTAATTGAGATTTTTAAGAGTTATAACTAGTTGTAATTTTTGATTTTTTGAGTGTTTTATGATATTAGGTATAATTTTGAGTGTATTATGATATTAAGTACTCCCTCCGTCCACCAAGTATTTGCACACTTGGGTTGGGTACGGATTTGAACGAATGTTATGAATGTGTGTGAGTGGAGTAAGGGTCCCACAATATTTATTAATTAAATATGTGTATGTGAGTTGAAGAAAAGTTATTGATTGATAGATAAATAAATTAAATATGTTATGAGTGGAATGAGAGTCCCATATTATTTATAGTTAAATATGTAATGTGAGTGATTAAAAAGGTAATGGCGGGTCCAATAATATAAGTATAATTATTAAAAGTAGAAGTGTGCAAGTTTTTTGTGGACTTAATAAAGTGCACAAATGTACAAGTTCTTTTTGGACGGAGGGAGTATAATTTTGTTACATTGTTATTTGCGCCTCGATTCATCTCGAGGCTTACGCCTCGCGCCTCAATAGAAAAACGCCTTAAGGCAAAAAACGCATTTTAAAACCTTGCTTTTATTATATTCAAACTACAAGACCAGATAAGACAAATAAAATAATAATACAAAGAAGCTAAATTTATCACTAGATGAATTAAGAGAAAAGAAAGAAAAAAAGTTGATTTAATGGAAGCCTTACTCGTAAGAAATAGAAACAAAAACAGCGGTGTTCTTTACACCTTACTCCATACCTGCACATGGAGAATAACATCATTAGATATGCCCCAAAAGTCAAGAAATGCAGAGTGCCCAATCAAGATAGCAGCAACAGAGTTAATTTATAGATTAAGCTAGGTACTGCACATGTAGGTAGGGAGAGGCTGAAAATATTCAAACATTTAAAGCAAAACACTCAATCACTCAGCACAAGTCAAGCATACCCTCAGCTCTCAAGTTCCACTACTTATATACATAAGTATAATTTACAAAAATACTTAGTAAAATTTGTGTTCACTCACATTGAAAAGCTGGTAGAAAATACATGGAGGAACTCTGACCAAGTTCTTCAAAGTCAAGTTCTCAAGATATCACGCAGAAGTGAACACCAATCATAAGGTATACAAATCTCAAACTTTCAAGCTTTCAGTTTTCAATATTTTAGTTTTGGCTCAGAACATTCAAAAATCACCCTAACACAAATTCTAGAATTCAAGAACCCATTCAACATTCTTCTTTCTCTTAACGAACACCTAGTCACATAATATAGGCTCTTGTTCTCCATATCGAAGTAAGAACTCAGATTTTACAAGTTAGAAGTCAGTTTTTACAGTGACCAAACATAGCAACTTTTCAGGTTAGTGATTATGAGTGAAAGCTGTTGAATACTCTCAGTCAAGTTCGAAGCAGATTTTAAACTATATCACATTCTTAGAATATACTTATATTGCTCAACTACACATATTGAAAGACTCATTTTTTGTCTTTTCATTTGTGTTTATTATTAATTAAACTAAACATAATAGATTAAAACCCATTCAAATCAAGAATAGAGACTTTCTATTCATATCAACACTTTTTAAATCAGTATGTTGGGCGACCTAAAACTCTGAAAAAAATATGTAGATACATACTTCAAGAACTTAGAAAGTAATATTCCATATAGAACTTAAATGTAAGCCTAACTTAAGGTTTAGAATAATCTTTCATACAGAGTTAGAGCTCAAAACTTAGATGAGTGAACAAATGAAACAAAACTTCAGACTTAAAAGCTTCTAGCATGCTCACAAATGGTTCAATCAAAAATATCATAACCTGAACCATAAAAGAAATACTAAGATATAGCCAAGGACTCTTATTCAACCTAATTCCATCTAGAAATCTCAACACTTTAAGACATAGACACAACCTGAAATTAGAGTATTGATAAACTCTTTCCTCAACCTTCACTTTAGAACTTAAAGTATGTTATAAACAAAGAGCAACATATCAGATTCAGTATACAAGTTTAATAGCTTCTAAATGATCTTAAGTCGAGATTTAACAAACATCAAACGTAAGAGAGAAATCACATAGGTGCTTTCCAGCACATAAATTATTCTCCATAACATAAAGACAAAAAATCAGTCCATGTCGCTTGTCTTATTTTTAAATCAATTAGAAAATAAGGAACAAGTTATCAAAACATAGACATATCTCCAGAATATAGAAAACAAGACTTAATTTAAAAGTGTTTCAAAAGCCCATTTCATAATTTAGAATGTGTTAACATTTTAAGAAACATAACTTGAAAGAATGTTGAACTTGAAGTATACGTTCAGATTGAGATAAAAACAAAATCACAAACATATTACAAATTTCTAAGTTTTAATATAGAAGATCAATCTTATGCTAGTAACCCATTCATGTTCAGGACCCAATAGAAACCCCTTTCAGAATGAAACATTTTCAGAACAAGAACAAGACTGAAAAATAGATTTAATTATAATATCATACCAAGTTCTCTTTTAGAACACAAATTTAGAGGAAATATAGAACCACAATAGAAATTAGAGTTTTCACCCAAAGAAATCGTTATAAAATCCAAAGAGAAATCAGCACAAGCTTAATGCATTGAAACCAGAAATCGAAATTTGATACGAAATGCTGGAAATCAGAACTAGAATAGGAACCTTTCTCATAACTCTTGTTCAATCTAAGTCCAACTAGAAATCTGAACACTTGAGACATAGACACAAACTGAAATTCAGAACTTAGCTAAAAAGAAGAGTTTTTGCCCAATCATTCAATTATTTTGTAAAGAGCAGATTATGAAAATCTAAAAATAAATGGGCTTTTACCCAAGAACTCATTTTCAACCCCAAATCCAACAATAATAGGGCATGCATGCAGTACAATGATCAGAAGCTGTAGAGAAGGATTTACCGTTAGTATAACAAAACCTAACATATCCAGCAAGGGTGGACAAAGGTCAGGCGACGGAGGAGAATCGTGTGGGCGAGCGACTGGCTTGACCACCGAGAGAAATCCAAGAAACTTAGGGCTAGAACACAATCAAGATAGAGAGTTAGAGACTTAGAGATGTTTGTGAAAATTTTAGAAAATCAATGAGAGAACTATAGAGAAAGGTGAGAAAGGGACTTACCTTGGAAGAAAGAAGAGACGCCTGAAACATTCAGGTAGATGACGAGAGTGTCACGAGGAGCGCCGGCGAGGGCTCTGCTTTCCAGCTGCGAGAGAGGCTAGAGAAGCAATTGAGCTACTGTCTTTCGGCAGTAAGAGATAGCGAGACGAGTAAAAGAACCAAGAGTTAGAATTGAGAGAAAGTTTGATAGAATTTCAGAAAATAGATAATATAGAACTTGAAAATCTAGAAAGAGAGATAGAGGGTAGAGTTTACCTATGGAGAAGAGCACCGGCGAGCTTTCCGCCGTCCAACGAGAATCGAGAACCGAGAAAAGCCGAAAGCTCCAAGTGCTTTTTGCTGTTTTCCTGTCCGAGAAAGAGAGATGGATAGAAAAGGGGAAGATGACCTATCTTTGGCGGTGAGACGGCGGCAAGACTCGATTTTCGTCGGGGAAGCAGCGGCGGAGCGCTGCTAAGAGAGAAGAGATAGTGAGTTGATGCGTGCTATGGAGGAGAGAGAAGTTAATTGAAGAAAGGGAAATTAGGGAGAACGACCAAGTGTGAGAATAGATCGGGTTTTGAGTATTTTTCTAATTCCACCTATGGGCCAAGTTCTGGGCCGGATCAGGTATAGTATGGGCCGAAATTCTTTTCATTCGAGTGGGCCGGCTTAAGAGATGATATGGATTGAAATTATTTAGTTGTTATGGGCGAGATGATACTAATGAACTAGATATAATTAATTTCAATTGGGCCAAATCCTATTCAATTATGTGGGTTAGGTTTAGAAATCCTAAATGGATTTACATAATAAATTTAAATAATTAGAGTATTCATTATTAAATTAATTGGGTAAAACAAATCAAAATATTAAGGATTTAATAAATCAAAGAATGATTTAAAATCCTATGGGAATAATTATAGAAATTTCTAAGTATTCGAATACTAGTCGAGTAGGAAACGAGAATAATTCATGAAGTACTATAATAATATTTCATTTCAATTCGTCAAAGAAATTATATACTCACAAGGAGTATTTCCCTCATAATTGCGATTAAGGTTATGCGAGGAGAAAGTACTAGACAAGAATGATTCAAATCATATTGGAAATGGAAGCAGGCCAGGTAGGCTTTTTATACAAACAAAAATATGTGTGTTTATCCGCATTTATGTTATTTCTTTTCAAATAGCTTTTGAATTGAAAATATGTTTCAAGTATTGTCTTGCCATAAAATGTTTAGATTTTTGTATGATACCTATCTGCTATGATTATGAAAATCGAATTCGGGTTCCAGTGGATTAGATATCTCACTCGGACTAGTGTACACATGGACCGTGAGTCATCTTAGCGGGTTGGCCAGTCGGGTGTCCGTGGAAGGTGGCCACCTTCCCGGCACATAAAGGTTACAGATATTGTAGATTACTAAAGAATTTAGATTGCGCAATCGAACTTTAGGTTTCACAAAAAGAATTTAGTGAACATAGGTTCTTTCAAATAAAATTCATATGTTACACTGCTTGATGGCAATGACAATTATATATGTACGTGTGCGATTTCGGCACGTGTCTACTGAGTACTTTTGTACTCAGCCCTGCATATATTTATAAATGTGCAGGTTGAGCTGTGATGAAAGGAGGAGTGCTAAGCGAACGTTTTGTCGAACTCATCTAGTAGTAACTCTTGGAGGTTTACATGTCTTCATACATGTAAACTTAGAAATTGATCCAATTTCCGCTGCAGACACTCAGATCAGTATTCAGTATTAAACAATGAACTATGTATTTTGATATCGGTTATCTAGTACCGACTTTCAGGTTATGGGTTATTCTCTTTCGAAGTACTTATCAGATATTCATTTTCGTATTAGTCCCTATTTCTTTTTCCGGTTCTATGTTTCCTCCCTGAGTCACGGTTTTCCCCGACTTCGCTATCCTTAGTGGAGGGCGGTCGTGATAGAGTGGTATCAGAGCATTTCTTACTCTAAACCCAAGAGTGTTTTTCAAGTCATAGTCTAGTATTGCTTCACTAGACTATTTAAGTGAGTCGACAAAACCTTAGCACTCCGACTCATCATGCTCAACCAAAAAGTGGTAAACATTTTTAGTTGAGGTTTAATAAGAAATGAATATATTTACTTTTAGTTGAAGTTGAGATTTTAAAAGAAATTAACGTATTTCTTTCAGTTTGAGAGTATTATTAAAGAAAATAATATATCCTTCTGGAGTGAAGTTTGTTCTATTTAAAAGCAATAAGCATATTTCTTTTACGTTGGTTATAGACTAATGAAACTTAAGATCTTTCACCTATGAACATAGAATGCTATAAGTACACGTTCCCTCTAAGAAACGAGAATATAGACGAGAACTTAGAAGAATTGTTGCAAGAAAGAAATGAGAAAACCTCATAATGGCGGGAACAAGAAAGATAGAAGCAAAGACCAATTAAGAGACGAAGGTCGAGATAAAATTTTCTTTCATGATAAATTAAAATCGCGACAAAGATCCCATAAATTATCGTTTCTATCGCTAGAATATAAACATAACTGAAACCGTTAATTCGGTTAATAAAGATTTAATTATCCTCGAATAATAAATTTGAAAGCTAGAATTCCCAATGATTCTATAATGATAAGAATAGCATATTAAAAGGCTTAAGAAGTTATGATCATCGACTATAAACTATCGTGTAAGCTATAAAGCGAGTTTGATCCTAAACCAAATTTCCTTAAACTTATGTTCCTAAAGTTTAACTAGTAATATTATTGTCACAGCCCAATTTCTTAACCCTTTCTTAGTTAAGTAATTAGGCCATGACTCGATTGACTTAGGAAACTCTTGGAAAGGAAGTTTAATCTCAAAGATAATTGAATCAAAGTTTTCGCAGGGATTTAAGACAGATTTGACACCTGAACTTCAAAGACTTGTAACTTACTCATCCGGACTCCAAATTGAGATCCGAAAGAACCGTTAGAAAGGTATCGAAAAGATCTTGAAAATGGTATCAATTCCCCATGATTTCGGACAGAATAAACGAATGAAAAATGAGTTCCAACATTCTGCCCTGTTTCTAGCGAAACAACAAAACTCATACAATTTATGATCTCGATTTTTAATATACCAAAAGTACAATAAATGGTATCAATTCCCCATGATCTCTGAAACTTTAAAATGCAAAACGGGTCGGGTCGATTGATGGGCCGAGTGTTCGGGCAGGACATTTTTAATTAAGAGCTTTTGATTGGGTCGAGTCCAATATTAATTGATAATAGACATATATATAATTTTTTTTATTATTAGTGAACTATTTATTTAAATGCTTGTAGTGGACTACTCTTAATTAATTAAGTCTTTGAGTCTAATTAAATTTTAATTTTAATTAATCTAATTAAAATAAATCATTTAATTGATTAAATAATAATTAATGAAAAATTAATTATTTAATTAAATAATTAATTAAGTATGATTAATTATTTAATTTATTTATACTCGATTAATAAGAATTAATTGATTATTTAACTTATTTAAATTTCATTTATTAATAATTAATTATGATTAATTAATTAATTAATAATCATTGTACATAATTAATTTAATGAATGTAAATTAATTCAAATTGAGACTTGAACAATTTCTAATGGTCTCTAATTACCAGAGATTCACTATAATTTTCGATTCCTATGTTGAACTTAGTTGCCTCAAGTAAATTAATTGCAACGAGCACTTAATTATTACTTGAATATTAATAAGCTCTTATTGTTTAGAAAAAAGTTAAGGATTCAGAGAAAATCTTAATCTTCGTTTCTATTTTGTAGGACGGATAACAAATGTTAGAATTTATAAATATATTAATCATTTGTCTCGAGTCAATAGAAGTTGTCTAAGAACTCGAACGATTATAAATGTAATTCGTTACCTGAAGGTCCATCGTGAAAATGATAATCAAGGAATGAGAAGGAGAACTAGGTTTAGCATTGAATACTGGTTGCCAGGTGGGTTTACTACAAACTATACTTTTGCTGTAATAAAACATGTTTAAAGAAAATGTGAAATGATTGTCATACATTGTGTATGTGAGTGTTTGAGTTTGTTTTCTGTTGTTAGTTTGTTACAACTGAATATTATGTATTAAAAAAGAATAAAATAGTATCACATTTTGGATTTTTACATTGACCTGCGTCAGAAGTAATTGATTCTTTAACTTGACAAATTTTTGAAATTGATTATGCTCCCCCTTTGGAGCTTCTGCTATATGCATTTGAAGAGGCTAGGGGTTCAAATGATTTTTGTTGAAATTAGCTGCCTATTTGTGAGAGTTAGAGATGAGAATATACCTCATTATACCTAAAACGGAGAAATTCTCTGAAGATGGTGAAAATGATAATAGACTTAGGTTTGGTGTGTCCTCCATGCAAGGTTGGCGTGCTAATATGGAAGATGTTGTAAGTTTTTGGTTTACTCTAATCTTCATATCAATTAGTAATGAATTGTAAAAATTTAAAAAGTATGTTTCTTTTAAGCGAGAGAACTGTGCATATCATGTATGCATGCATGACTTTGTGCATAAATCTTATTAGCTAAGATGTTGCTTGCAAATAGGCCAATATAATTGACTATACTTTTGTTTCTATTTTCTGTTGATTAGAAAACATTTTGTCATTAATTAGAACCGACTTTCGAATTGAATTGCTGCAACACTCCTTGTGGGTGAAACTGGTGTTTGTCACATGCCACAAAGAGAAACTTCCTATGATACTATTAGTCTGACTAAGTAGCAATTTGCATTTGCCTCTAGAATGCATCAAGTGCTTACAATGCTAAGCTTGACATACGTGCAGTGAACTTAAAGTGGGTTCAGAAATTAAGTGTAATACCCCTTTCACTTTTATAAGAATATTTTATTTTCAGATGAATCATCAATACATATGTCATTTAATAATCTAGAAGCAACTCTCAATTTAAAAGATTCTGGCAACTTATGTATTTTTCCCCTTCATGGACAAATGGTAATTGGAGAAAGAAGGTAGAAGAACAAGTGAAGAAAACCAATTATTCATAAATATATAGTAAGTTGAAAGTATTGAAAAATATTAAGTTTCTAGAGGAGATATAGAAACTGAACTTCTGGAAGTTGATCCTAAGATGTGGGAAGTGGTGAATTACTAATCTTTTATTAATTTTAATTCACATAATTACAACAGACGAGTTGTGAGATTTTGAACGGTATTACTTTAATAAATTGCAAACTTGATGATGTCTCTTACTCTTACCGTGAATTCGATTAGCTTGGGGAAGACCTTCATTAATAACTACAAAAGTGTAAGCATTGTCTCTTTAACTTGTATCATTGAAAGATCTATAAAAAAACTTACACAACAATTTTTTCAATAAATTTCATACAACTTTCAACAATATTTTTAGTATTGTGCGAATAATTGATAAATTCAATAGTTCATTGATTTTTGTAGGGTTGGTTGGAATTAAAAAAGGAGTGAAGTAATATAAGCATTGTGGATAATAAGAAGTTGAGTTTAGAGAAACTGAATGTCTCTCATTGGATAGATAAAGTGACAATAAAGGTTCTTTATTTCAATATTCTAATTTTTCTTTCAAGATAATGCATAAATATATTATTCATTGCATTATTATATCCAATCTTCTATAATCAATATATTTTATAATGTGAATCTTATAATTTATTTTTGAAATAATTTATACTTTGTATTTACATATGAATCTTAATTTAGATATTATTTTTTTTATTTTATATAAAAACAAGAATTGTCGTGCATCGCACATGATAAAGTTTTTAGTTTGCATCAAACCAGGATGACTTGCAATGAAAACACGAATTAGTAAGCATCTTCATCCTTGAATCTTCGTTTATTCTATTATTGTTTCGTATTGATATCACATCTATATTCTTGTTTGCCTAGATAATAATTCGATTTCTACGTAAATTATTCAGTGTGTTTTCGTTTATCAGTTCTCGTGGATACAATAATCTGTTTGCTCTATTTTATACCTATTTTTGTGTTTAAAATAGTGCGATCAACATTTATGCTCAAGTTCATATAGAATTATAAATTGCTCCTGTTTGAAGGAATATCATGCATAGATTCCCATATCACACATATAAAACGTATCGACTACATGAAATCATGCATAATATACACACTTGTCCACTAAGATGAAAGATCAAATAATGGTTGTTTTTGCATAACCACACATAGATGACATCACATTAACGGTTAACCCATTTAAATAAAGTAAACAACAAACAGAAAAGTTACATTAAATATATATTTCTTAACTAACTTACCTTATACAAGGTGCAACTTGATTTCCAAATGATGATCTTAAATCTAAATGAAATACTAGTTGGTTTGAGTAAAGTAGACCAATCAAAGACCCAAACCTGGTGCTTCATAATTCATTTGATAATCTCTGAGTCAATACACTTACACGGTTCAATTTTATACCAAGATAATGAACCCTAGATTGTAATCGTGAATCTGTATCCAAGGCCGTGAAGTGGAGAGAAAGAATAATTCACAAAGTTTGACAAAAGGTTTTGATGAAGCAAAGGTTGTAGGTTGTTAGCATAGATAAATCTTTAGCATATTTTTGATAGAATTGAAATTCCTAATAGAGCTTAAGCATAAACTCATGAAAGAGAAATAAAATAGGATCTGTTTCGACCCACAACTATAGAAATCAGCCTTGGACAGAACTAAACATGCCACTATTTTCATCTTCATAACTTTTCTTCTTTATGGGTCTCACTGTAAAATAGGTGCAAGATTCTTCAAGAATAATAAGGAACCAAAATTATTTCTCTAGGAATATTCATCTTCAGAACTTGGTTAAACTATAACACAACAAATCACCATTTACATACAACTCATGAATCCATAACTAGTGCTTTAATAAAATCAAAACAATTGAAATCCGGAAATTTGTGACGACCAATTGGTTTAAGAAGCCTGGAAAAGCACATAAAAACAATCACATAATCGTACATACACGCAAGCAGGAAAAACAAAAACAACCATACTTTCAATCTTTCTCAATGTTAGACAAGACACAATCCCCAACCTTAGAGCTAAGAATATTTTCAATTGAACTAAGGTAGATAAGAAAATTGCAAGAAATGTATATACCCTACTAAGTTCACCGATTTAAATTAATCACAAATAAAAAATAAAGCAAAACTAAAAACAACAGCCCCGCGAATACGAGGGGCAAAGGAAGAATCAATAGGAGCGCGTAATAATTCAGATCGTGGATAAAGGGTGGGTTGAGTGAAATTGGAGAAGATTCAAAACCTTACGATAATTGAGATGAAAAATGAGGGAGAAAGAGATAAGTGCACTGACCAGACGAGACGAGAGTGGAGGAGGAGGAGGAGTGTAAGGTGAAGAAATGCAATGATGATTGGGTTGATTGGGGGCACTTCTTCTAAATATTTGACGTTCAGAGAAACAAGTAAGCGATGAGATTAAGAAGATAAGAGGAGCAGAGAAGAAGATGCCATATGTCACGCCCACTTTTTTCTAGTACGATTATAGTTGGGAACGTGACCAATGAAAGGAATAAACGACGAGAGTAAGACAATGAATATTCCTCCCATAACATAAAGCAATGTTTCATCCCGTAAATTCGGGAAGTCAGAGTCATAAGCTCGATACATTACATAACTAAATTAAGAGTTTAAATTCGGTCTTATTACATAATGGTCTAGCAGCGGAAATGTAGGATCGCGTAACGAAATTCTACGTGTATGAAGACACGTAGAACCCCCAAGAGTCAGCAACTAGGAGACCGACAAAAAGCCCAACGTAGCACCCACGTCTTCTTCGTTCTTAACCTGCACGTTTAGAAATACATGCAGGGCTGAGTACAAGTTGTACTCAGTAGACACGTGCCGAAATCGCACACGTACATATATAACTGTCAAGCCATTCTAAGCGATACATAGGGATTTTTGTCTCTAAAGCACCTATGTTCACAAAAGCATTTCTTTGAGAAAGTTCTAGTTCTTTGTAATCAACCATATCTGAAGCTTCTTTGTGCCGGGGAAGTGGCCACTTCCCACAGACACTCGACCGGTCAACATCTAGATGACTCACGGTCCTGTGTACACTAGTCCGAGTAGTATATCTAATCTACTGGGACCCGAATTCGATTATATATATAGCAGATAAGCATCATACGGAAATCAAAACATTTATGGCAAGACAGTGCTTTGAAAATATCTCGTTTTATTTTGAAAACATCCACACGTATTTTTATAGAGTAAGAAAAGTCTACTTGAATAGCCTTGACTGATGATTGCTTCTTTCTCGAACTGTGGTTCCGACCTTTCGCCACAACCTTTAAATAGATCTCGGGTGAGATACATTTATCAAGTATATTTAATACTCCTAGGTGTAAGGAAATCTTATCCTTAGCAAATCCGAGAATTATTCTCGGATCTCTTAACTTGATTTGAGCCTCAGAGTTAAATTCTAGAAGTATTGTTTGGCGGTTTCTAAACCGAGTTATGATTTGGGGTTTTACTACACCCAAATAATCAATTATTGGATAAGATAAAATAAAGATGTCTAATTTAATATCTTGATCTTAGAATCAAGGTAAATGGTTTCTAATAGGCTAAGTAAAGTCTTAATTATCATCGTCTAAGTAGGATTTATAATTTAATCATTTCTCACGATTAAATTCTAATAAATAAATTAAAATTCTAATAAATTAAGTTTTCTAGTTAAACTTTTAAAATCTTATTCTTCTTTCTTCCTTACGCCGCTTCTCACTTCTCACTTCTCACTTCACATTTCCTTCTTCTTTCTCACTTCTCTTCGACCGAGTTCCAGCCGGCGCCATTTCCTTCGAATCATCCTCCTCGCATCGGCTGGGTCCTCAGCTGGGGTCGATCAGAGCTTCGGAGTTCCCTCGCCGCTGTAGCGTCGTTTCCTTCGCCAGAGGTGAAACTCCCTCCCATCTCTCTCACTTTCCTCTTCCACATTTTGATTCAGTTAAAATTTTTTAATGTGGTTTTACTTCAGATTTTCGTTCGTTCTAGTTTCTACTGATTGAGATTTTGTTTCTTTCTCGCTATGGAGATCTCGACTGGATGGCTAGGGTGGGAACGGTTGGTTCGGGGCTGACAGAGAACCCAGTTAAGTCCTCTGTTCATCATTCTTCATAATTTAGAGTTGAGATGCTATAAGTGCTTATTGGTTTTATGAGTTAAGTAAGCATGTATGTTTTCTAAGGTTCTGTGAGTTAAGTTTCATCATGATAATATTTTGTTCTCTAGCATGCTCATATTACTAAGATTTTTTTTTTGGTGCTATTTATTCGTATTGTTTTTGAGGTCAGTTGATATGAAGTTTGAAACTATCCAATGTGTGTTTTAACAGCATGCTAGGCTCCAACTTCTTCTAAGTAGAGCATAGATGGAGTAAACAAGAAACTGTTAAGCATGCTATGTTCTTTGCTAATTTTAAATGCAAATTCTCAAGTAAGGGTGCTATAAATCTAGCAAGTTAAGAAGAGAGTCTATAGTCATAAGTACTAACATGCTATGATTTTGTCTAAGTTCACATGCTGAGTCTAAAGTTTGAATTTGGGGTGTTTTTTTTTTTTTTGCCTTGAAGCCTTACCTAGAGGTCAGTGGTGAGTCTAGCCGAGATCTGGGTAGGTTTCTTTCTCCTCGGCTCCTCTCTATTGTCTTGAGATGATTCTCCTCAGAGCTTTCTTATGTGGTTAAGAAGTTGGGCAGGATCTCTTCTAGTTCTTCTCCAGCCTCTTTCTCCTAAGATCTAAGTGTTTATGGTTTTGTGAAGTGTAAAGCTGTCTAAGAGTCAAAGGCTGGGTATTTATAATGTGGTGATAACCTGGGGTTGAATTTCTTACTGTTGATCGATTTTGGGTATAAGAGGAAATCTGATTTTGTCTTGTTTCTTCTATGTTACATGTTCTTTGTTTAAGGAGGCAGTCTATGCTTTAGACACTAGAGTTGCAGCTGGAGAGAGAGAGAGAGAGCCGTATTGGGTAAGAAATTCTCTTCCTTTCTAGTCTCTTTTCTTCCATTTCTTTCCCTTACTCTAATTTGTGCTAACTTCACCTTCTGTCCTAGGTAAAAGGTTGGAGAAATGGTGGCAGTTGATGAGATATTGGAAGGGCAGGAAAAAAAAAGAACAACCTATGCCTTTTCCTAAGATCACATTCGAGCCTGTTGTTAGCCCCTTTCTTTCCAGCTTTACTTTTCCTTCTTCCCTAATTAGTCATTAGTCGTTTTTCAACTTCAGGTTCTTAGTTTGTTTGGTTACAAAAATGGTAGATTCTCTGCAGTTTGGTTGGGCTTTTAACACAGTCGTGTGACTCTCATCCCTCTCCTATTCTAACTCCCTTTTGTTTTATATGGTTGCAGGTAATAGGTGCAGCTTACAGTCTGACCATCTTCTCCCAAAAAGTGTTACATAGGCTCTCTATTCCCTTCTATTTCCCCTTGATCAAGGCTGCCCTGATTTTCCTTACTTCTTTCTATGCTTTGGCTAGTTCCTCTATGTAATTGTCTTTATTCTCTCTTGTTTTAGTCCCATATATAGAAGATCTGATTACTGATTTGATCTTGGGTTGGGACTGTTGTTGGCAGGTGTTTTGGCATTGGTGCTAGTGTAAAAGGGTCTGTTAATTTCCTCTTTCATTTTGAAACAGAAACCCTTAGAATGAAGAGCTGAAAGGTGTTGGGATATAGGTGTGAATATGCCCACTTATTCTCATACACATTTCTCGAAAATGTACAGTTTTTTTTTTAGTATGACACTCTATTTGTATTTCCCAATGGGTCTGATCACCAATTGTGGTCGCCTTAACTCTAAGATTCACAATAATAATAGTTTTTAGACTTTCTCCACTCATGTTCTGCTACTTGTCCTGATTTGAACAACATAAAGAGACCAAAGAGTTCATACATAAATAAAAATATAAAGAGCATTACACTTGACAAACACAAACAAAAGAAAAAAAAAACTCGAATCAATCCAAATAATTAAGTAAGCAGCCTTAGACAAAAGAGGTAATTTTAAGTTTAACAATGAACACTCACATAGAAGAGCATCATATATATCAACTGACTTCTTGACATTGCAGATTTGTCTCAAATAGATAGCTATAAATTTCAATAAAGATACTCATATCTTCACCATGCTCGCAAGTAGCTTTGTTTGTTTACAACTCAATTTTGTGCTCCTATATATGGAGGTAATGATTTAAAGGGTATCATGTAATAGAATTCTTACAAGCATCCTCCTATTCCTCTGCCAATTTTGTAGTTTCTCTTGTTGAGTTCGCTTGGGTGTTGCTGGGCGGCCATCATTTTGAAGAGATCCCCTGTAGTTATTTCCTATAATAAAATCGTTTTCTTGAATATTACTATAATCTAGAGGCTTGCATAATCCAAAGTCTGATAGCTTCATGTGCCCATTTCGGTCAAGAAGCAAATTATCAGGTTTGATATCTCTGTAATTATAGATATATAACAATAAGTATCATAATAAGTAGCCAAAGAACTTTATTAAACCATCCAAAGATTATCACAAACCTATGAATATAATTATGCATGTGGATGCACATCAAGAGAGTCATCATATCACCACCAAAACTACAAAAAAACATCAAACTGGCGACGAAGCTGACAACGGATTCACATTCCTTCGTCAGCTGGCGACGGACTGGCGATGGATCTCCAAAAAATGGCTAACGACGGACTGGCGACTGATATTTTAGCGCGGAAGTTGGCGCCAAAGCTAACAACAGACTTAACGACGGACCAGTCCGTCGTTAGCTATTTCCGTCGTTAAGTCCTTCGTTAACATTAATTATTTGATTTTTTAATTTTTTTATTACTGGACGACGGACTTTTCCGTCGTTAAGTCCGTCGTTGTCACGCCCGCCCTTCACTAAGGATAGTAAAGTCGGGGAAACCGTGACTAGGGAAGGGATTAAAGAAGCGGGGATAGAAGTGGGGGAAATTAGAACGAGGCTGAACCGAGCAACATCCTTTTAACACATCAAATAATTCATTACACATGAATTATAAAAGGGCTTGAGTCTTAGGCTCAATACAATTCATCATAATATGAAAGAACTGGAGTCTCGATTTTAATACATAATGATCTCAAACTTGCAGCGGAAAAACATATGGATCGCAATAAGCTCTACATGTATGAAGACATGCAGAACCCCCAAGAGTCAAATACTAAGAGTTCGACAAAAAGCTCGAATGCAGCACTCCTCCCTCACCACCGCTCAACCTGCACGTTTAGAAATACATGCAGGGCTGAGTACAAAAGTACTCAGTAGACACATGCCAAAACCGCACTCATACATATATAACTGTCATGCCAATTGCAAGTGATACATAGGGATTTTTGTCTCTAAAGCACCTATGTTCACTAAAATCATTTCTTGTGAAATCTTGAATTGACAGGCCTGTCCTAGTTCTTTGTAATCAACCATATCTGAACGTTATTTGTGCCGGGGAAGTGGCCACTTCCCACAGACACTTGACCGGTCAACCTTTCGCTGACTCACAGTCCATTGTGTACACTAGTTCGAGTGGAGACGCTAACTCACTGGAACCCGAATTCGATTATATATATAACAGATAGGCATCATACATAAATCGAAAACATTTATGGCAAGACAGTGCTTTGCAAATATCTCGTTTCATTTTGAAAGCATGCACACATATTTTTATAGAGTAAGAAAAGCCTACTTGAATAGTCTCAACTGGTGATGAATTTGTTCCCGGAACTCGAATCCGACCTTTCGTCGAAACCTTTAAATAAATCTCAAGTGAGAAATAGTTTCGAACATATCTAATATTCTCTAGGTGAATGAAATGTCATCCTTTACTATTTCGAGAATTATTCTCGAGTCTTAACTCTACTAATATTCGAGCATCTTAGTCTAAAAGATGTCGTGAAGTTCTTAAATCAACCTATGATTTATTACTAAATTTTATTCACTTACCCAAGTACATAATTGTTGGGTATAATTCATAGAGAAACTTTTACTAGAATTATTTTGATTCTTGGATCAAAATATTAAAGTTAATCTTATAGGTTATCAATAACCATAATAATACATTCTAAGTACAATTTATAATTTAATCATTTATACGATTAAATTAAATAAATTTAATTTTCTAAATTCAATTAGAAATCTCATTTTTTAGACATAATTCAATAATTTAATCCTTGGTTCTTTAATTGAACAATTAACCCAATTACGATTAATTAATTAACTTTCTTAGCACATTAGAAATCTATTTATCCTAGACAACCCATTTAATTTATGGGCCCAGGTTTGATTTATTTTCGGCCCACTCGTTTAATTAAATTAGCCCACTTTGTTAATTCATCGAGCCCATTATATAATTTATTCAAGCCCAAAGGGTTTTATTTTGTTGTGGCCCAAATCTTAATAATCATAATCCCAGTAGATTAGCTTAGTTGGCCCATTCTTAAATAATTTAGGCCCGTCACCAATTTATCTAGCCCAGAACCTTGGCCCAGCTTTAAATAAATTATTCCAGCCCATATGATTTTAGTATCGGCCCATTTACTTGTCTAACCCGGCCCATTTCTAGACACTTCTAACCTAAGTTTAGTCCTAATCCTAATTAGACACAATGCTTCTATCTCTCCTTCCTTCTAACCCTGCCGTTCTTCTCCCCAAGACACCCCACGCGTCTCTCTTTCTCCTTCATCGCGTCGCTCTCGCTTTTCTTCCTTCTCCGCTCTCACCGCTGAGTTCGACGAGCAGCAACCAAGTTATCCCTCGCCGCCGTCTCAGCCCCGCGTCACCACCGACGAGCAGCAGTCATCGGGGTCTTGCGCCAGCGCCACTGTACTACCGTCGGCAGCATTTCCTCGCCACCGCAGCTCCTCCCCAACTCTCGGTAAGCTCCCTCCTTTCCTTTTCTTCTTTCTTTTACATTCTATTGCCTCAATTCTTAACAAGATTTTAATTGTATAAGTAACTTCTGTTTGTTTCAATTAGGAAATTTGGAGGGTTGGAACTCTGCTGGAGCTTAGGTCGAGGTTCAGTGGCTCGATGGTGTTCTGCTCTTGGTTTGGGGAAGGATGGGATTCGAGCTCGAGTTGGGTGATACGGTGTTTTCTTTTTTAAATCTCTAAGCTTAAATGTTAACTACTTTCTGGGCAATTCTTTACCGTTCCTATGTTTTAATTTTTTTTTTTTTTT
>JAPKLX010004177.1:0-10277 GCA_026898415.1 Leonotis leonurus | reverse complement strand
GAAAAACCATCATCAAAACTAAGAAATGTTATGGGGTTCCCAACAATTTCCCCCTTTTTGATGATGTCAAAACCACACTTAGTAAAACAATGTTACTTGTATCATGTTCTGGACAAACAGGTTAATTTGTTATTTAAGTTAAATAACAGTAAATAACAGAGAGATAAGAAAAACTCCAAATTCATTGATGTGTGAATTGTTGAGTACAAAAGATCAACAGAAAAGACAGAGAGACAAAAGACAGAAGATACAAAAGATTTGTCTAAGAAAACCATCTTGCAGCTCCTCCCTTCTTCATTTTCTCCCTCTGTGCATCAGAAACCAGCTGGATGCTTTCATAGATCCCATCTCTAACTCTGGCATAGTTAGGATCATGGTTATCTATCTTGTATCCCTTGATCTTGGCCAGCTGGTTGATGTAGTTAAGAATGTAAGTCTTGTCAGGAAGATTACTGCCTGGTATCGTTGGGCAGATCATGAATTCTTTCTCAGGTGCCTTCAACTGGATTTTGGCATCAGAAGCAGCTATTCTGATCCTCTGTATAAGCTCTTGGTCACCAAAATTCTCAAGGTATCTGTTGAAGTCCTCATCTGGAATTGCTTCAGAGTATGTAGGCTCCTTCAAAAAATATCTATTCAAAATAAAACCTTGTTTCACTTTCTCCCAGTCAATCTGATCCTCTTCTGGAACCCATGTATCTTTGGGTGTCTGTTTCTGTAATGACAGGTTCCAGGAGAAGGGTTTCTTCTTCTTCTTTTTGGACTGGGTGGTTGATGCAGATGATTGTTGCTGCGAACGCTCTGTTGATGAAGGCGAAGAGAAGGGAGTTTGGAAGGATTTCTCTTTAGTTTCCTGGGCAGCCAGTTTCCTCTCCCTTTCTGCCTGTTCCTTGTAGAACTGCGCTCTGAACATTGGATCACAGGCTTGATCCATGCTCACTCCAAAAAGCAGCAGCTCAGCAATCTGGTCCCCTTCATCGACTGGTTTCTTGCCTTTGTCGCTGGGGGTGTGAATTGAGGTTTGTGCTGGTTCTGCAGGTTCTGCTCCAATTAGTGTGGGGTCTGGTCTGGGAGGAGTGGTTGGTCTAGGTTGAGCTGGTGCTGGTGTTTCTGTTCCAGCATCTGTTGCTTCTGTTAAGCCTTTGCTGCTTTTGTTTCCCTTGCCTCCCGTGCCTCCAGAGATTTCCCCCTTTTTGACATCATCAAAGAGGGAATTGATGAGTGTACGTAAAGAGGTAATCTCCTCATTCATCTTCTCCATCTTTTCCTCAGCATCAGCCTTATACCCAAGCAGTAGATTAACTGTTTGATCAGTATCACTAAGTTTCTGCTCAAGCCTGCTGTTGAGTGTTGACAGAGTCTTGTCATAGGTCTCTTGAAGGTCTTCAACAGCAGTTAGTCGATTGCTCTGGTTTTCAAATTCTTCAGGAGTCGGATACAGAAGGTCATTTAAAACATCCTGTTGATGTGTCTGCATCAGCTCCACAAATTTTTCTTTCTCAAAAAGAGCAAATTGTGCATGAATGGATAAGTCAGTGGCTTCTTTTAGTTGTGCAGCAAGTTGGGTCCCTTTCTGGTCTACAGCAACGCTGATTGATTCATCTTGTTTGGCCAGCAGGTCAGCAAGCAAGGCAGTGGCTTTTTCTGCTTTGTCGTCTATGCCAGTTAGACGGAGGTTGATCCTTGCTTGACCTGCTTCAGTGGCTGCTCTATCATCATCCATCTTCTTGTTCAGATCATCCCTGATCTTTCTGATTTTTCCCCTGAGGTCTTTATCCATATCGTTGACGTAGTCTTTTTGGTGTTGGTTAAAATCAGTGAGGATCTGGGTGGCTTTCTCCTGAATCGTGTTGCACACATCAGTCATGTGGTCTTCGACTCTAAGTGTAATCAGATTGTCCAGCTGGTAGTTGTTGAAAGTCTTGGTCTCTCTTTCTAAGAGTTCTTCCATGGTATAGAAGTTGACGTGTTTCTTCAACTTCTGTGCAGCACCATGGGTATAAATTTCATTGCTGGGCTCCCCTCCAACATGCTGACCCACTGGTTCGTCATCACTTGGATCAAGGTCGATGACAGGTGGTTTCTTCGTAGGCTGCTTCTGAGTTTGTGCTGCTGTTGGTGATGATTGGTGTTCTGTTGGAGATGCCTCTTGAGCTGCAGAAGGTGTTGTCTCCAGAGTAATGTTCAAGCTCTCTGCTTCTTGTTTCATGATGCTAGAGATGAGCTGTTTGTATTCTGTTCGAATGTCTTGGACGGTGGAGACTTGTAGTAGACTCAGTAGTGTTGCTTCTTCCTTCTTCAGCTCTTCAATTGACTTGATCTGGAGCAGGGCGTCAAAAATATAATACTCGCTGTCCTTGACCAGCAGGTAAAATTTGACACGCCTGGCAACTTCCAAACTCTCGGGAAGTTGCTGAATCTGGGGAAAATCTTGGAGTACAGAGTGTTCTGCCTCATTTTCCAGTAGATTGATCACACTCTCTGCCTGTCGCTTTTTCTCTTCCTCCTCATCAGCAGATTCTCCTTCCTCTTCTTCTTCACTTATCCTTTCCATTCTGCTTGGAGAAGGAGTAGCTGTTCTGGCGGGAGAAAAGTCTTTCTCCGGTTGACTTGCTTCTGGTTGAGCCTCTGCTGATGGGGTTTCTGGTTGTTCAGTTGCTGAGTCATGTTCTGGTAAATCTGATTGTTCTGCTGTTGCTGCTGGTGGTGGTGATGGTTCCTGTGTTTTCTGAAGTCTTCTCTTCTTTTGTTTCGGCAGAGAGGCAGATGTTTCTGTTTCTACAGAACTGCCTCGCTTTCTGGCTGCCTTCTCCTTCACCACCTTCTCCTTCTTCTTCTCCACACCTTTAGTAGGTGGCATCCAAGAAGGGTTGGAACTACCCATTTCTAGTGCAGCGGCTTTATGCACTTCATCTGGTATTTTGTTGAAAAATTGAGGTGCCAGTCCCAATGACATCTCCAGCTGGTGTTGATCTTTGGGAATAGAGTGGTTGATGTTGTATTCCTCAGCGTCATCCCACACCTTCTGCTTGAAAAACTTCTCAATCATCAAGCTGATCTTTGTGGAGTGTCGCAGATTCCTCCTAACTTCCACAGAAGTTCCTCTGCCTCTGCTATCCTTGGTGTAAGTAACCAACTTAGCTTCCTTCGCCATCAGTTCAAATAGGATCCTGCTCCAGTTGACTCGTAGATTGAGAACAACAGCTGTGAGGATTCTGAACTTCTCAGGGGTCACTTGATCATATGTCCCGCTGTGATTCAGAAAAATCCTCTGTACTAATTCCAGTAGCAACTTGTAACCCGGTTGAAGCAGAGATCTTTGGAACATCCTTCCAGTGTAGGAGATAGGTATCACCAACATGATCTCAATAGCCTCCTGCAATTGCTCCATTGTGATATCTTCCAAGGATAGGCCTTCATCCTTTAACCTATAGGCTTGGTTAATCATCTCTATCACGTTGTATGGAGTCTTACTCGTTCTGTCTCCAATCGGCATCAAGACATTGGCTTCAAAACCATGCTTGTCATTTTGCCATGTCAAATAGAAGGAGGCCACTTGCTTTCCCAGAAACATCTTGGGATGTGAAGTAACGATGTTGCAGAATCCTTACATCCAAAATATCATTCACACAAATATATACATATTTATCAGTTTATATGAACAAGTATAAGAATAACACAGTGAGAATAGCAGATCATAGAGCAAAAGAAGGACACAGAATATGCACTATAATGCAGATATAAAGAAGTTTTGATTAATCTAAAAACCTTTGCAGCGTGAAACTATAGCAAAAATTTCTTCGAGCTTTCGAAAACCATGTGTTTCAAGAACAGCATACGGTTCAGGTGAGAGAAACTTCTGAACCTCGGCTACGTGTTGCAGAAAGAGTGAAGTTTGGGGTGCCATAGTTGAGCGCAAAAATAGCTTTGGAGAATTGCAGAGAATTTGGGAAAAACTTAAGTGCTTAAAATTTGAGAAGTGCACAGTGCGAGAAAAGTGAAGGTGAACAGTTAAGAGAAGATATCGCACAAATATATAACAAAAATAATTTAAGAGAAAAGAAATTCGAAGAGTTGAAAAGATTTTCTCCCTTTTTAGATTTTTCCCGCTTCAAGATTTGTTTTGCCGCCTTTCCTTGCGTGAGATGAACGCTCTAGATCCTAGGGTCTATATGCGAGCGTGTGCGTATCTCTCACTTTTGGCAACTTTCCTTTTTCCTGTTTCTTGCAGGGATTTCCTCGATCCCAGTTCCCAAGGTTGTGCTAATCATGATGAAAATAGAAGATTTATTAAATCTAGGGTAAAAATATCTTTTACAATTCTGTAACCTAGGAGAGTGACGTCTTTCATCTTGACGCTTCAATTTCCTTAAAAGTTCCCCCTTGACTTAGCATTTAAGAAATAATTTCACATGGCTTTTTCGTCAATTAATTGATAAAGTTATGCCACGTGTACTTTATTTCAGCTGATCTTTCTGTCATTCTTGTAATTAGCTTTCTGGTATTAGCTAACTGGTAGCCTTCTGGTCATGACTATCTGGTAGTCTTCTGGTCTTGACTATCTAGTAGTCTTCTGGTCTTGACTATCTGGTAGTCTTCTGGTCATGACTATCTGGTCGTCTTCTGGTCATGACTATCTGGTAACCTTCTGGTCATGGCTATCTTGTAGTCTTCTGGTCATGTTCATCCAGACTGAGTAGTCCAAGTTTTCCACATAGCATCTTAAATCTTTCATCTGGTAATGCTTTAGTTAAGATGTCAGCACGCTGGATGTCTGTATGAATCTTCTCTACCTTGATGTGCTTTCTCTCTACATGGTCTCTAATAAAATGATGTCTCACATCGACATGTTTGCATCTTGTGTGGAGTACTGGATTCTGTGTTATGGCTATAGCGCTTGAGCTGTCACAAAATATAGGTATCTCCTTCACATCAATCTCATAATCTCTTAATTGCTGTTTCAACCAGAGTATCTGTGCACAACAGCTTCCAGCAGCCATATATTCTGCTTCTGTGGTTGATGTAGCAACAGATGTCTGTTTCTTTGAAAACCAAGATATCAACTTGTTTCCAAGAAATTGACACGTTCCAGAGGTTGACTTTCTGTCCAGTTTGCATCCTGCATAATCTGAATCAGAGTAACCTGTAAGCTCAAAATTATCATCTTGTGGATACCAGAGACCAATATTGGCTGTGCCTTTAAGATATCTAAGTATCTTTTTGGCAGCTTCCATGTGTGATTCTTTAGGATTGGCTTGATATCTGGCGCAAACTCCAACGGCATATGTGATATCTGGACGGCTTGCTGTAAGGTATAGCAGAGAGCCAATAATTCCTCTATATTGAGTAATATTTGCTGGTTTTCCTTCTGGGTCTGGATCTATCTTTCCATTTGATTGCATTGGAATTTTTACTGTTCTGCTATCCTTCATTCCAAACTTGACTAGCAGATCGTTGATGTACTTTGCTTGATTAACAAAGATACCATCTGGTAATTGTTTTACCTGCAGTCCTAAAAAGAAATTCATCTCACCCATCATGGACATCTGGTATTTGTTCTTCATTAGTTCTGCAAATTTGTCACACAGGTAGGGAGACTGTGATCCAAAGATTATGTCATCGACATATATCTGGACCAGCAGGATATGTTCTTTGACTTTGATGATAAACAGTGTCTTGTCAACAGAACCTCTTCTGAAGCCTGATTCCAGTAGGAATGTTGATAATGTTTCATACCATGCTCTGGGTGCCTGTTTCAATCCATAGACAGCCTTGGCTAATCTGTATACTCTCTGGTCAGGATTTTCTTCTTCAAATCCAGGTGGTTGCTCAACATACACTTCTTCTTCGAGTATGCCATTAAGGAATGCACTTTTAACATCCATTTGGTATACTTTGAATCTCTTGTATGCAGCATATGCCAGAAATAGTCTGATTGCTTCCAATCTGGCCACAGGTGCAAAGGTTTCATCGAAATCGATACCCTCCTGTTGATTGTATCCCTTTGCAACAAGTCTAGCCTTATTTCTGACTACTTCTCCATTCTCATCTCGTTTGTTTTTAAATACCCATTTTACACCTATCACTCCTTGATGTTTTGGTCTGTCAACCATATACCAGACTTGGTTTCTTTTGAACTCGTTGAGTTCTTCTTGCATAGCTATGACCCAGTCTGCATCTCTAAGTGCTTCATAGGTGTCAGAGGGTTCAACACGTGACAGATAACAACTGAGAAGTGCACTTTCTCCATGCATTCTTCTGGTTCTCACTCTATCTGTTGGGTTCCCAACAATCTGTTCAGAAGGATGATTTTCTTGAATCCATTTCCTTCTGCTAGATATCTCCTCTTCTGATATCTCTGGTTCTGGTTCACTTGCTGGGTCCTCAAATTCTGGATGAGAAGTTTGAAATGGATTTTCATCTTCTGGTATTTCTTGATCATTATTCCAACCATTTGTATCACCTGATTCTTCTGGTTGATCTGGTTCTGGATCATTATTTTCTCCTTCTGGCTGGTTGTTCTCTGGTGTGATTGGTGTTGTCTGTTCTGTTCCCCCTTGCTGTAAGCTTACTGTTTCAGCATTATTGGGAACTTCAATCTCATTCTCTTCTGATGTATTCCAGATCAGAATATCTTCAAGCAGAATAACTTTTGCTTTCTGGTTCTTGTTCTGGTCTTGTGATTGTTCAACACCAAATTCTCTGTCACTAATAATAGATTCATCAAAAACAATATGAGGTGTTACTTCCACAACTTGAGTCCTCTTGTTGTAAACCCTATAAGCTTTGCTAACATCAGAATATCCTAAGAATATTCCTGGATCAGCTTTGCTATCAAAGGTTTTCAACTGAGATTTCCCATTATTGTGTATGTAACACAGACAGCCAAAAGAACGAAAGTAATGAATTCTGGGTTTTCTGTTGTTCCATATCTCATAAGGTGTCTTCCCATGTCTGATAGTAACAACTGATCTGTTCTGGGTGTAGCACGCTGTATAGATGGCTTCTGCCCAAAATTTCTTTGGCAATCTGGTTGCATTTAGCATAGTACGAGCTGCTTCTTTTAACGATCTGTTTCTTCTTTCAACTACCCCATTCTGTTGAGGTGTTCTGGCTGCAGATGTCTGATGTGTAATTCCCATCTGGTTGCAGTAATCCTCAACTTTCTGGTTTAGAAATTCTGTTCCACGATCTGTTCTGATTGTGGTAACAGAAACTTCCTTTTTCTTGGTAATTTTGTTGAGAAAGTTTGGCAGCTTCTCCAGAGTTTCTTTCTTCTTATGCAAGAATATTACCCAAGTAAATCTTGAATAATCATCAATGATGACTAGAGTATATTTCCTACCATTTATGCTTAATGGTTTGACTGGACCAAATAAGTCTAAATGTAGTAATTCTAGTATTCTGGTTGAGCTCTGGGCAGATTTGCTCGAAAAGGATGATCTGGTCTGCTTTCCTGCTTGACATGCTTCACAAACGTGACTTTTGTCATAGACTTGTTCTGGCAATCCTTCAACTAGTTTCTCTCGTGCAATCTTATTGATTGATTTGAAGTTGAGATGGCTTAATCTTTTATGCCAAAGCCAGCTAGTTTCTGACACTGTCTTTGTGACCAGACAGGTCTCTATCTGGTTGTCCCATTGCACAATATATAATCTGTCTTGCAATTTCCCGGTAAGGAGTATCTCATCTCCTTCCTTGTTCTTAACCAAACAGTTGTCAGCATTGAAAACAATCTGATTATCATTGGTACAGAACTGACTTACAGAGAACAGATTGTGGCTGAGACCTTCAACATATGAGACATTTGAAATGGTGGTCTTGCCTACTTTTATGTTTCCATATCCTCTGGTATATCCTTTTGAATTACATCCAAAAGTGACATGAGGTCCTGGTTTCTCTATGTAGTCTGATAGTAGGTTCTTGTCACATGTCATGTGTTTTGAACAGCCACTATCAATTATCCAGATTGTTCCTTTTGCAATCTTGCTTCTTCTTGCAGCCTTCTGGTCCTGCAATTAGATAAGCTTAGCTACCCTTTATTGTCTGGGTGCTTGGTTATTAGCAAAGATCCCTTTTTGAATCCAGAATAGCTTTAAATTTGGAACAGTAATATAGCTTGTGATGATATTCCCATTCACGTCAACAATGGACTTTGAGTGAAGAACAGATGGATGATATCTCTCTGATCCTTTGCTTTCTGCTTTCTTCTGTGATGTCCTGTTGACTTTAGTTTTGGGCTGTTGTTTAGATTCAGTGTAGTTAGCAGGATATCCTTTGATTTGATGATATTGTCTGGTACCATCTTGCTTAATCATCATCTTCTGGGGAAGATCTTTCTTATTTTTCAAATTTATTACTTGATCTGGTATCTGTCTTCTTTCTGGTACGAATTTCATTGGACCTGCTGCTTTTTCTGTGTGACCTGGATATCCTAATCCAGAAGTTCCCTTTTGCTGCATGTTAATTAGCAGTTTAGCACGTTCATCACTCTTGTAGATCATTTCTTTTCCTTTCTTGATCTTCTCTTCAGCAATGTTATTCCTATTTATAAGATCTTTGACTTTTGAGTTCAAGGAATGTATCTCACTGTCTTTGCTCTTGATCTGTTCTTCCAGAACATTGATGTTAGCAACAAACTTAGTGTTTGCTTTACTCAATATCTCTTCAGTTTTCTTCAATCTGTCATTTTCTTCAACAACCTCTCTGAAAAGTCTCTTGATACTTGAGTAACTCTTGAACATCTCATTAACTTCATCCCAAGAATATTCATCTTGATCTTCTGTTTCCTGTTCCAGATCAGTATTATTTGAAGAGTTAGAGTTGCAGGAATTTACCTCTACATCATCTAGACCGTTGTCTAGTCCTGCAAAGCATTCATCCCAGTCTTCTTCTTCTTTAGCAAAGAATGCTTCATCATCTTCTGTTGAACTATCAGATAGATGGCTTGAGCTGGAATCATCTTCTTCCTTTTCTTCTGCTATCATAGCTTTACGTTGAGCTTTTAGCTTTCTGTCCCTTTTAGCTCGTAGTTCTTCTCTCTGACTTTTGGATAGGTCAGGACAATCTGTCTTGAAGTGTCCTGTTCTTCCACAACCATAGCAAGTATAGTTAGTAGGATTAGTGATTTTACCATTACCTCTTCTTTCTGTTTTGTCATCAGATTGTTCTGCTTCTTTGTTCTTCTGGTATCTACTCTTGTTGTCTTTGTAGAACCTTCGATACTTTCTTGATCTGACTTCCATCTTGTCCATTCTCTTAGCAATCAATGAGAATTCTTTCAGTAACTTATCATATCCTCCTTCTTCTGATGCAGTAGATGAAGTTGATTCATCTGTTTTGCACTTCGCTTTGAAGGCAGTCTCTTTCTCCTTCTTAGTGCTAGTTTCATTCTTCTTGCTGGAGGAATGATCTGTTCCATGTATCCTTCTGATATCACATTCATGGACAGCTAAATGATCAAATAGTGCTTCTACAGACAGATCATTGAAATCAGCACGTAGAGGTTGCATAGCTGAATAGATTTCCCAGCTTGGTGGTAAAGCTCTAAGAATCTTGAGGTTCTTCTCTCTCTGTGTGTACTTATCCTTTTTGAAGGCAGACACTTCAAGTAATACTTCAGTGAACCTGTTCTTCATTTGTTCAATGGTTTCTCCAGGCTTCATTTTGAATTCATCGAACTTATTACATGCTAGGGATAGCTTGTTCTCGATCATAGCTTCAGATCCTAAGCTGAGATCTCTTAGTGCTTCCCACATTTCTTTGGCTGTATCAAGATCTTGGATCTTGGCCAGATGAACTCCTTTCACAGTACTGGAGATAACTCCTTTAGCAAAATCATCAAGGTTTGCTTCTCTTCTTTCTTCAGAAGTATACTTTCTGGGGTCTTTCAGTACAGTTTCCTTGACTGCTCCTGTTTCAGTGATACGAGTGGTTTCTTCTGTAATAGCCAAAGGTCCTTCTTCTATTACCTTCCACATCAGGCAGTGATGAGCTTTGAGACACATCTTGATTCTGAAGCTCCATTCTCTGTAACCTTGGATGGAGAATTCTTCGCATGCCCTGATAACAGATGATTCCATAACAGATAGTATGCAGATGATGAAAAGATTTTCTAGATCTATTCAAGTTGACCACGCAGGTATTAACCTTGTGAAAACAAAACAATGGTCGTATGAACCACTGCTCTGATACCACTTGTTGGTCCCGAAAGAGCAAGGTTTGGTGTATGGGGGGGGGGAATACACCAAATGCAAACTTTTCAGTTTACTTGACAA
>JAPKLX010003070.1:0-11633 GCA_026898415.1 Leonotis leonurus | reverse complement strand
TCTTCTGTATTCCAGACTTAGAGCTTCAACATTCTGTGATTCTACATCACATCAACCACCTCGATTCAAGTCTGTCTTGTCGAGAGAAAGAAGATCACCCTGCTAGCTAGTAGTTTTCTAGTGGTAACGTAGAGGTAATCTGTTGTAAAGGGACACGACCCTTCATTCGTGCATAAGTATCACTCTAGTTGTGACTGGTGCTTGTGACTCGTTCTCCACGAGTATAAAGAAGCAGAGTATCCTAGTAGTGGATAATCTGGTCTAGTTTTGACCAGATCGTGGACGTAGGGATTTCCCGAACCACGTTAAACACTGTGTGCTTTACATTCCTGCATTCCTTATTATCTGTTGTTTATTATTATTCTAACCCTCTGCACTATCATATAATCTGCATTCTCAAACAATCTGCTTAATCGATCTGATTAACTCCTTAAGGTTTTCTAAACAAGAGCATTCACTAAATCCACCATTATTCCGCACTCACTCTACACTCAGGAGGTAATAAGATCACTCTTATTATCTGTTAAGTGTTTACACTTAGAGAGTAATCTGTTTGGACTAAACCAGCTACTGATCTGTATATCGATCTGGTCAGTCATTCCAAGCAATTTCTTGTATAGAATAGCTTGAGCTCTCTAATAAAACGTCAAGTAAATTGAAAAGTTAGTATTTGGTGTATTCCCCCCCCATACACCAAACCTTGCTCTTTCGGGACCAACAAGTGGTATCAGAGCAGTGGTTCAAACTGACCATTGTTTTGTTTCACAGGGTTAAAACCTGCGTGGTCTACTTGGATAGATCTAGAAAAAACTTTTTTTTCATACACGTGCATACTATCTGTTATGGAATCATCTGTTATCAGGGCTTGTGAAGAATTCTCTATCCAAGGATATAGAGAATGGAGTTTCAGAATCAAAATGTGCCTCAAAGCCCATCACTGCTTGATGTGGAAAGTAATCGAAGAAGGGCCATTGGCAATTACTGAAGAAACCACCCGTATCACAGATACAGGAGCAGTTAAAGAAACTGTTCTAAAGGATCCCAGAAAATACACCTCTGAAGAAAGAAGAGAGGCAAATCTCGATGACTTTGCCAAAGGGATCATCTCCAGCACGGTCAAAGGCATACATCTGGCTAAAATCCAAGACCTGGATACTGCCAAAGAGATGTGGGAAGCCTTGAGAGACCTAGCCCTAGGATCTGAAGTTATGATCGAGAACAAACTGTCTCTAGCCTGCAACAAATATGACGAATTCAAAATGAAACCAAGCGAGACAATAGAACAGATGAAAATGAGATTCACTGGAATTCTTCTTGAAATATCTGCGTTCAAAAAGAACAAGTATACACAAAGGGAGAAGAATATGAAAGTTCTTAGAGCTCTTCCACCCAGCTGGGAGATCTATGCAGCAATGCAACCTCTAAGAGCAGACTTCAATGATCTGTCCACTGAAGCCTTATTTGATCATCTCGAAGGTCATGAATGTGACATTCAAAGAATTCGGGGACCAGATCATCTGTCCAAAAAGGCAGAGAGCAGTACAAAGAAGGACAAAGAGGTAGCCTTCAAAGCGAAGAGCAAACCAGATGATCCTTCTGAGTCTGCTACTCCAGATGAAGAGAGAGGGTATGACAAACTCCTAAAAGAGTTTTCAATGATAGCCAAACGAATGGACAAGATGGAAACCAGATCGAAGAAATACAGACGCTTCTACAAGGATAACAGAAGTAACTTCAACAGGAAGTATGATAATGATCGATCTGATGACAAAAATGAATCTAAACAGCAGACTACTAAAACAACAAAGACCTCTAGCTCTACAGACTACACTTGTTTTGAATGTGGCAGAACAGGTCACTTCAAAACAGATTGTCCTAATCTGTCCAGAAGTCAAAGAGAAGAACTAAGAGCCAAACGAGATCGGAAGCTTAAATATGAGCGAAAAGCAATGATAGCTGAACAGAACTCAAGCAGCTCGAGTCATTTCTCAGACAGCTCATCAGAAAATGATGAAGCCTTCATTGCTGACGACGAAGAAAGCTGGAATGAATGCTATGTAGGCTTGGACAATGGTCTAGATGAAGTTGAGGTAAATTCTTGCTACTCAAATTCCTCAGATAATGAAAATAATCTTGAACAGGAAAGTGAAGATCAAGCAGAATACTCATGGAATGAAATAGATGAGATGTTCAAAAGCTACTCAAGTATCAAGAGACTATACAAAGAAGTAGTTGAAGAAAACGACAGATTGAAGAAAACTGAGCAGATTCTAAGCACAGCAAACACACAATTTGTCGCTAAAATAAACGATCTGGAAGAACAGATCAAGAGCAAAGACAGTGAAATTCACTTACTTAATTCAAAAGTCAAGGATCTGGTTACCATAAATAATGTTGCTGAGGAAAAGATCAAGAAGGGAAAGGAAATGATATACAAGAGTGATGAGCGTGCCAAGTTGCTAATCAATATGCAACAAAAGGGCACATCTGGTTTGGGATATCCAGGTCACTCAGAAAAATCTTCAGAAACTATAAGCTTCGTACCAGAAAGGAAGAAAATACCAGATCAAGTGAAAGACTTGAAAAACAAGAAAGGTTATCCTCAAAAGATGATAATGAAAGATGCAAAGAACAGACAGTATCATCAAACAAAGGGACAACCAGCACACTACACAGAAACAGAGCACATACAGAGAACAAATGTCAACAGGACAGAAACTGTCAACAGGACAGCACATGCCAAGAAGGATAGAATAGAAAGATATCATCCATCTGAAATTCACTCTGTAACTAAAGTGAATAATGAAGGAGATATCATTACTTGCTATATTGCTGTTCCTAACCCTAAAATGTTCTGGATTCGAAAAGGATTGTTTGCTAATAATCAAGCACCCAAACGTTGAAAGGGTAGCTAAGTGTAATTAATTGCAGGATCAAAGAACTGCAAGAAGGAGTAAGATAGCAAGAGGAACTATCTGGATTATAGATAGTGGTTGTTCAAAACACATGACTTGTGACAAGAATCTACTGACAGATTACATAGAGAAACCAGGCCCACAGGTCACTTTTGGGTGTAATTCAAAAGGATATACCAGAGGGTATGGAAACATCAGAGTTGGCAAGACCACTATCACTAATGTGTCATATGTTGAGGGTCTTAGTCATAATCTGTTTTCTGTAAGTCAGTTTTGTGCAAATGGCAATCAGATTGTTTTTGATACTAACAACTGTCTGGTAAAGAACAAGGAAGGAGATGAAATACTCCTTACCGGTAAACTGCAGGATAGGTTATATATTGTCCAGTGGACAAACCAGATCGAGACCTGCTTAGTCACTAAGACTGTATCAGAAACAAGCTGGTTATGGCATAAGAGATTAAGTCATCTTAATTTCAAATCAATCAACAGGATTGCCAAGGAAAGGTTAGTAGAAGGACTACCAGATCAGGTGTATGATAAAGATCACATATGTGATGCTTGTCAAGCTGGAAAGCAGACCAGATCATCCTTTACAAGCAAAACAGCTCACTCAACATCAAGGACACTAGAGCTGTTACACCTTGATCTGTTTGGACCAGTCAAACCACTAAGTATCAATGGGAGAAAGTACACTTTGGTAATCATAGATGATTACTCAAGATTCACTTGGGTCATCTTTCTGCTGAAGAAGAAAGAGACTGTAGACAAGCTCCCTGACTTTCTACACAAGATCACTAAACAGAAAGAGATGAGTATAACCTCTATCAGAACAGATCGAGGAACAGAATTTCTCAACCAGAAGATTGAAGCATATTGCAACAAGATGGGAATCACTCATCAAACATCTGCTGCTCGAACACCTCAACAAAATGGAGTTGTTGAAAGGAGAAACAGATCACTCAAAGAAGCAGCACGCACAATGCTTAACTCTACCAATCTACCAAAGAAATTCTGGGCAGAAGCTATCTACACTGCCTGTTATACTCAAAACAGATCATCCATCACACTCAGACATGGAAAGACTCCATATGAAATATGGAACAACAGAAAGCCTAAGATTTCCTATTTTAAAACTTTTGGCTGTTTATGTTACATACACAATAATGGGAAATCTCAGTTGAAAACTTTTGATAGCAAAACAGACCCTGGAGTATTCTTAGGATATTCTGATGTCAGTAAAGCCTATCGAGTTTACAATAAGAATTCTCATATTGTGGAAGTAACACCTCATGTTGTATTTGATGAGTCTATTATTGAGTACAGATCACCAGATGAGAAGCAGACAGACAATCTAGTGACAACCAGAAGGATGAATGATCTATTACTGGAAGATATTCTTATCTGGAATTCAAGGAGTGAAGATGAAGAAGTTATCACTCAACCTCTTGCTGAGGAGATCATACAGCAAGGGGGAATATCACTAACCAATCTGAATGAAAACAGATCATCAACAGAAGACAATGATATTATTACTACTAATGATGATCAACATCCAGAAGAAAGTCCAGATGAGAATCCATTTCAAGCTATATCAACAACACACCCTGAATTTGAGGAACCAACAGATCAACCTGATCCTGAGTTATCCGATGAAGAATTGACCAGGAGAAGAAGATGGATACAAGATCATCCACCAGAACAGATCGTTGGGAACCCATCAGATCGTGTGAAGACCAGAAGAATGCATGGAGAAAGTGCATTATTGAGTTGTTATTTATCTCTTTTGGAGCCATCTGATGCTTATGAAGCACTCCAAGATGCAGATTGGATAATAGCGATGCAAGAAGAACTCAATGAGTTCAAAAGAAATGAAGTCTGGTATCTCGTGGACAGACCCAAACATCAAGGAGTAATAGGTGTAAAATGGGTGTTCAAAAACAAACGAGATGAGAATGGTGAAGTAGTCAGAAACAAAGCCAGATTAGTAGCTAAAGGCTATAATCAACAAGAAGGCATTGATTTCGATGAAACATTCGCACCAGTAGCCAGATTAGAAGCAATAAGGCTGTTTTTGGCATATGCTGCTCACAGACAATTCAAGGTATACCAGATGGATGTCAAAAGTGCCTTCCTCAATGGTATTCTTGAAGAAGAAGTATATGTGGAATAGCCACCTGGTTTTGAAAAGGCAGATCCAGATCAGAAAGTATACAGACTAGCTAAAGCAGTCTATGGTCTAAAACAAGCCCCTAGAGCTTGGTATGAGACCTTATCAACCTTTCTACTAGAATCTGGATTCAAAAGAGGATCTGTTGATAAGACTTTGTTCGTTATCAAGGTCACAGAACATATTCTCTTAGTCCAGATCTATGTAGATGATATTATCTTTGGATCTCAATCTACCTATCTATGTGACAAATTTGCTGAACTTATGAAAAATAAGTATCAAATGTCCATGATGGGAGAAATGAGTTTCTTTTTAGGTCTGCAGGTCAAGCAGCTACCAGATGGTATCTTTATCAATCAGACAAAATACATCAACGATCTGCTAGCCAAGTTTGGATTAAAAGACAGTAATTCAGTAAAAATTCCAATGCAGACCAATGGGAAAATTGGTCCAGACCCCGAGGGAAAACCAGCTAACATAACACAATACAGAGGGATCATAGGATCATTACTCTATCTTACTGCCAGTCGACCTGACATCACCTTTGCAGTAGGAGTATGTGCTAGATATCAAGCAAATCCCAAAGAGTCTCACATGGAAGCAGCTAAGAAGATACTAAGATATCTTAAGGGAACAACCCATATAGGATTATGGTATCCGTGTGAAGACAATTTTGAGCTATCTGGATATACTGACTCAGATTATGCTGGATGTAAACTAGACAGAAAGTCAACATCTGGTACATGTCAATTTTTAGGGAATAAACTGATTTCTTGGTTCTCAAAGAAACAGACATCAGTTGCCACTTCAACTACAGAAGTAGAATATATGGCAGCTGGAAGTTGTTGTGCACAAATACTGTGGTTAAGACAACAGCTTAAAGACTATGAGATTGATGTCAAGGAGATACCAATTTTCTGTGACAGTTCAAGTGCTATAGCAATTACACAGAACCCAGTGCTGCACACCAGATGCAAACATGTTGATGTGAGACATCACTTCATAAGAGACCATGTTGAAA
Source organism: Leonotis leonurus (assembly GCA_026898415.1). Classification (NCBI taxonomy): domain Eukaryota; kingdom Viridiplantae; phylum Streptophyta; class Magnoliopsida; order Lamiales; family Lamiaceae; genus Leonotis; species Leonotis leonurus. The sequence continues at coordinate 5,527 of JAPKLX010003070.1, read as the reverse complement.
GAAAACATGTACAGATCGAGAAGATACACACTGAAGTTCAGAGAGCAGATATCCTCACTAAGGCACTACCAGAAGAAAGATTTAAGATGCTTTGTGGAAAACTAGGACTCTTAAATCTTGAAGATAGGATCAAAACCAGATCATCATGATCCAGATCAATAAAATCCTACAGGGACTTGATACAGATCATCATGATCCAGATTGATAAAATCCTACAGGGAATCAAAACCAGATCATCATGGTCCAGAGAGATAAATTCCAACCGGGAATTGCTAAAAGAAAGCAACCAGATTGACCAGAGACAGAAAGCTAAACTAGAGAGTCTCAAATCCAGCAAGTCTCAAAGACAGAAAGCTAAACCAGAGAGTCTCAAAACCAGCAAGTCTCATTGACAGAAAGCTAAACCAGAGAGTCTCAAACCAGCAAGTCTCAAAATGAAGTTAGTCAACTTTAACAGAAAGTTGAACCAGAAAAGCTTCAACCAGAAAGATGAAAGATGCCTAAAACAGAAAGTGGTTAACAAACGCGCAACCAGATTGACCTCAACCAGATTACCTGATGCCACGTGGATATGGAATTAATATCTCCATTAATTATTATATTACTTGGTTAAGGGGGAAAGGTCAACTATATACTGCGACTAATTATCTATATTCTGACATTAGATATCAAAATCTTTTATTTTTGATGATTACATACAGTAATTGGGAGACGTGATCGAGAAAATATCTACCAAATCAAGAAAAAGGGAGATAAAAGACTGCAACCAAGACAACGCACCACATCACAACCGTTAAATTATAGCGCGTGCATCTCACAATGAAGAGAGGCGGCTATGGGTTGAAAACCTAGTACTTGGAAAGGCGGGAAAGCTGAAAAAGGGAAGGATTTCTCAATATTCTATTACTTTACTTATCTTCTCTTTAGCGTATATAGATTGATAAGGCGGTTCGTGTATCACTTACACTTACATATTTTTTCTCGAACACTTAGAAAATTCTCTGCCTTCCAAAGTTCTCTCTTCCTTCGCAAAACTCTGTTCTTTAGCAAAAATGGCTCCCAAATCATCTGTTTTTCTGGAACAAGCAAACTTTCTGAAACCTTATATTCACCAAGACCTTTTTGCGGTTCTTGACACCTTCGGGTTTCATAAACTGGAAAAGGCATTTGATCTCGTTCGCCAGTGCAAAGGTTTCATATTTCGTTTTCATATGTCTAAATGTTTTACTCTGTATCTATTCTCTTGTCTGTGATATTTGTCAATTACATAGAACTGTATAAACTGTTTCTGTGGCACTTATACTTCACTGATGGAAGGATAGTGCTCACATCTATACTACCTTGTTCTATGTAGGTTTCTGCAAAATTATTACATCACACCCTGTGCACTTCCTACCCAAGGATGTTGCAGCCTTTTATCTCTCATGGCAGGGAGAGAGAGGTGGAGAGGAGGCCACCATCAGGGTGAGTAAAGGGAATACTGTTAGCAACACTCCCTACAATGTCATCAACCTTATCAACGCTGCTTATAAGGTCAAGGATGAGGGATTGGACCTAGGTGAAATCACTGCAGAACAGCTGCAAGAAGCTGTGGAGATGGTGATGATAGTTCCCATCCACTACACAAACAGGATGTTTGTACGATCACTTCTCGCGCCAGAATTCAGGATTGTGTTTGAATTCGTACAGCGAATTTTTCTCAACCACAATGGGTCTTACGACCAGGTGACTCCTGAGAAGTTCAGGATATTAGCGGCAGTTGTCCTTAATCTGCCAGTTAACTGGAGTAGGATCTTATACGATCTCTTGGCAAAGGAGGCCAAGATGATCTTATTGGTGAAAGGTAGCTCTCCAGGCATTGAAGTTAAAAGAAGCAGCCTGAGACATTCCACAAAGATCAGCTATATGCTGGAATCATTCTTCCCTCATCACCAATGGGATTCAGCAATCGAGTTCAATGCAAAACAGCACTTTCCAAAGGACCAACATCAGATTGAAATGTCGATGGGCATCTCAGCAAATCTGATTGCCAGAGCAAAAGACCCTGTAGTCTTCAACGCTCTGATGGAGATGGGGAGTTCAAATCCTATCTGGATTCCTCCATCTGGTCCAGCAGATCACTCCACAAAATCTAAAATCACCAAGGAGAAGCCATCCGAGAGAACCCCCTCCAAGAGAGTGACAAGGCGGGCCAGTTCCGTTGAAACAGACACCTCTACAGCAACACAGCAGCCCAAACTCAAACGCAGAAGGCTTCACAAACTGTCTGCAGAGATACAGACCGAAGCCCCAACTGCTGCAGAAGTTATCATCCCTCAACCGGAGGTTGAGGAAGAAGATATTGTACTGGTTGGTGAACCAGAAGATGTTGAACCTCTGTCATCAGTTCAACCAGACCAGTCCAGGGACTTCTCCCCAGCTCATACCATAAGCTCATCTTCTGCTGAGCCTCTAGAACAAATCAATGAAGAAGATGAAGAAGCAATTGAATCTTCAGATGAAGATGTGGAGAATAAAACAGCTCAGTCAGTAGTCAAAATGATTGAAGCAGAAGCAGACAGAGCTGTCCTCAACATATTTCCAGGCATCCAGCTCACACCAGAGAGCTATGATGCAGCTAAGAGAGTCAAACTGTTGCTGCTGATCAAAGACAAAGAGTTCTATGTGTTGGATGCACTGCTAAAAATCAGATCAATTGACCAGCTCAAGGCAGAAGAAGCCACATTGCTAAACATTTTTGAGATCTCATCTGTGGCTGAACTAAGAGAAAGCTTCTCTCAATCCATTCTTGCAATTGCCCAGCTCGAAGCTCAGAAGCTGCAGATTAATTTGAGAGAAATCTATGAGAAAGCTGGTAAGCTGGATTTCTACGACAGTGTGGTTGATGAAGAAGAAGCTGAGTTTCCATCTGCTGCTCACCAACAGGGTGCAGCAATAGCAGACCCTGCACCAGACCAGGCCATGACTGACACTGATGTGCAGATCACTACCCCACCTGCACCAACTGAGGAAGAACCAGCAGAGGAAGAACCCCTTGGTCAAACCATCGGAGGCGAGCTTACAAATGACATTATCACTCCTGCTGCTGCCGCTGCACTTAATGTCCATGTGCAGTCATTCACCTTGGAGGACATATTGATGGACCAACATCAATCACTGTCTCATGCACAAATCAGAGATCTCATCTCCAAGAAGGTGGATCAGTACATGTACGGCACACTGACCACAGTCCAAGATGAAGCCACTCGCATACTCACAGAGTTCAATGACCACCTGAAATCTCACGTTGATCAGGTCGACTCTGAGTTGAGACGAATATGCCGGGTAAAAATTGAAGAACTAAGCAAGAAAATGGACGATGATAGAGCTGCTGCTGACGAACGCAAAGCACAGATTGATCAAAATATGTTCTCAACTGAATTCAAAGTGAAGGAGATGAACAAAATCATCAGTGCCTTTGCAGCCAAAGAAAAAGATATGGTGCATGACATAGTCAAGGAGCAGACTGATGGTCTCACAGCAGACATCGTCAAAGAAGCTAATTCATACACCAGATCACTCCTCAGGCAGTTTGAATCTGATGGCAAAGCCTTTGTAGAAAGGAAGTTACATGATCTGCACTACCCAACATCCACTCTGATCAAGTCTTATTTTGATGAAACTGCCGAAATCAAGGCAGCTCAAGAAGAAATCAAATCTGATCTGGTCAACACACAGGCCTCTCTTCAGAAACAGATCAATGATTCCAACCTCAACATCACCTCGCTGCTGTCTAGCAGATTTGAATCTGACAAGGAGGTCGCAGAATTGAAGGCAGAGGTCACCTCCCTCAAGACATTCATTCAATCCTTCATTGATGATGTCGAAAAGGGGGAAGGGAGTGGAAAGAAAAAGCCATCTGCTGTGCAAGAGAAGAAAGCAGCTGAAGAAAAGAAAAAGAGCTTAACAGGATCTGGATCTGGTGCATCAACTGCAAAGAAACCAGCCAGTTCTCCTTCCTTCCAAGCTCAGAAGACTTTTTCTCCAACCAGATCAAGCCAGTCTCAACCTTCCAAGAAAAAGAGAAGAGCAGGATCCAGCTGGTTCTCATCTGCTCCCATACGCAGATCATTGACAAAACAGGGAGAGACCAACTGGGTCCCAGATCACTTGAAGGAAGGATTTGAAGGCCTGAAGTATGGATTCATCATGTGCCGTTATTTCCTCAAGGAACCTCTCTACTGCGAGGGGACACCTAATGAAGCCTTCGACCTATATATGGATCGAAATGATGCAAAGGATCTGGTGGAAGAGATCAGAGCTGCTGCTGCAAAAGCCAAAATCCAGATAACTGCTCCAGAAAGGGAGTTCAGGACCTGTCCCACTATTCCTGGGACAGACCTCCCTGACAAAACCTTTCTGCTGAACTTCATAAACCAACTAGCAGAAAACAGAGGGTATAAGGTGGATGCTGAAGACCCTGACTACATAAGGGTAAGAGAAGGGGTATACGAAAGCGTGCAGCTTGTATCTGATGAGACCAGAGCAAGAATGAAGAAGCAACAAGAGGAGAGAAGAAAAAGCAGATAGTATTCTTAATTCTTATATCTTTGTGATCTGCCTTTTCTTATGATTTGTTCTGTCTATCTGTAACCTCTCTTGTCTTCTTATCAATATATGATATCCATTTTGAGTTTCTGATGACAACAATTCATTGTCCAGAACACATATAAACTATCCTAAAACGTTATAAACATTAATAACGTGCTAACAACAATCTGGAGACCAGACCAGATCGTTCTGTAAAAGCTGATAGGATTCCTTTTGTAAAGTGTGGTTTCGACATCATCAACAAGGGGGAAATTGTTGGGAACCCTAAGATTTTAGTGTTGATGATGGTGTCTCGAAACACACTTAGCTTAGCTCTAACCTGTTCCTCGTGTAAAAACCAGACCACTATAGATTAGGTGATTTCTGTTTTGGAACAGATTAGGAGATGACTTAAAATGTAAAGGAGATGTTCCTATAGAAGTCATTCTCAACTTAGGATGAAGGTCAAGATTTCACGCCCAAAGGAATCGATCTGCTGTAACAGACAGCGACCAGATCGATGACCAGATCGATGCCTACAGTGATGAACCTGAGCGATTGAGTCATCAAGTCATTAGCTGACATCATCCTACACATCATGTACACTTGCCACGTCAAGATCAAGGTCCATCCAACAGGGTTTGGAAAGAAGATCTACGACTTAATCATATAAGGAAAGAGACCGTTAACAATCTGATTTCCATAAATCAAAGATTGAGTCAACCTTTCCTATATGGCAAGAACAGATATGATGGAAATCATTGATTGGCAATATACCATCTATCTCACGCCAATCAACAACGGCTAGAATTTAAAAATTCAAAGCCTATATAGTTGAAGACAACAATCTGGAAAAAGAATAACGACAACAAGAAGAACACACGCGAGCTATACTGCAATTGACCTTCAAGTCTTCTGTATTCCAGACTTAGAGCTTCAACATTCTGTGATTCTACAT
>JAPKLX010001369.1:0-22093 GCA_026898415.1 Leonotis leonurus | reverse complement strand
TACTATATTGATGATTATAATTTTGAAGTCTAGATATATTATAGGGCTTTGGGAAAGCAATGAGAACATATAGGAATATGTTTGAAACGAAAACAGGGGAGACGAGAACCGACACGTGACTACTGCAGAGTGCAAACTGATAGTAATAATTATACTGCAGAGTGCAAACTGATATATTATAGGGCTTTGGGAAAGCAATGAGAACATATAGGAATAATTTTTTTGTCTGATTTTTTGACTTTGGAAAATATATCTGGCACTAATTAAGTATTGTTGATGGTGTACGTGTTGAAATTTGAAGAGCATTAATGATGTGGTGCTTGGAGTCACTGAAGGCGGCCTTAGTCTGTATCTCAACGCAAGATATGGTGAATTTTCTTTTACACTCAAACTTGTGACAATTTGTCCTCGATCTCCTCATAGAAATAAAATACGGTAGATTATAATTTATCTTAATTTGCAGAGAAAGTCCGAGAAAATGGTGCAGAAATCATCAAGACTGGAACAAAATTCTTACCTAGAAATTTACGTTTTAGATCAGCTGTTGTCTTTAACCTAAGACCATCTCCAACAATTGAGGTATTGTCTTTTTTTATTTGAGGAACAATTCAGGTATTTAATTAAAAAACAAAGATTGGCAGGAAAAGAATTTTCATATTTGACATATGAGCCCTACCTACTTTATACCGAATGATATAAGATCACTTACTAATTTCCTGATCATCATAAGACATTAATTTATACGAAAATAATGACGGTTTAAGAAACATATATAATGGGAACGTTTTTAATTGGAATATATTTAAATTTAAATATGTGATTAAAATGGGTGCATGCAGGATTTGGCAGAGATGATGGAGAAGGAAGAGTTGAATGGAATGTGGGGGAATTTCATAGGCATAGTTCTTCTTCCCTTCACCATAGACATGGAAGATGATCCTTTGACATACATTCGCAGAGCAAAATCCACCATGGATCGAAAGAAACTCTCCCTCGCTCACAAATGTGCCTTCCTCATCATGAAGCTCTCCATGTCGTTCTTTGGGATCAAGGTATATATATATATAAACTCATTCCTAAATCATTATAATATTATATATATGATGGGATGCAGCCCATCAAACAAGGCCCAATAGAAGCCCGTTAGTAGCACTTCGGCCCAAGAGCAGTTCGGCCCAACTGTTTGGCCCAATAGCTCGGTCCATAAGCCCAGCACCTCAGCCCACTTGGTATAACCGCCTCTAACTTGTCTATAAATAGGCTCTCAAGGCTAGATTAAAACACATTCTGTAATTGCTATTCTCAAATCATAAATACATCAGCTCTCCTCTCCGTGGACGTAGACTTCATTAAAAGTCGAACCACGTAAATCCCGTGTTATTACTTTCTACACCTCGTACAACTTCACTTCGAAAATTAAGATCGATCACTGGCGCCGTCTGTGGGAAACGTTATAAATTTTGTGAGTTCGATCCAGATTTTCTGAGGTGAAAACAAGATGGTTAGATCTACCCGCTCTACTGCCATAACTGCTGCTGCTAAAGGAAAGCAGAACCAAGCCGAGCTGCCCCCCGCACCCGCCGACCCACCTCGTACCTCTACCAACGAAGGGGATGTACGTCGGGTACAACCTAATAGACAGCACGTACTCCGTCGCCGAACTCCGGAAGGCCATGTGGAGGACGTTCACTCGAACCGATCTCACGATTCTATCAATAGTGGACGGCTGAATCAGGATAACCAACGAGGAAATGCCTCGTTCCAACCTCAGCTCGGAGATGCGCTCAAAGCGTACCTAGACCTTCACGAACAGGACTTCCTCAAATTTGCCGAACAGCATCGACAACAGGACCTGAACGAGGAAGATAGAGCGGGACCGTCACGACAACAACCTCGTCCCTCGAACCAGATTGTCGAGGAAAGAAATGATGAGGTCCCCAGGAGACAGCCTGATCGCCGAGAAAATATTGCCTCACCTCGACGAGGTTCAACTTCTCCTCGTCAAAACGCCGTCCCTTCCCGACGTGATGAGGAGTACCGAAGAGAAAGGACACCACCTCGTCGAAACGTCGACCGTTTTCGACGTGACGAGGACGACCACAGAGAGGGAAGATTCACTATTTACAGCCGAATCGCTACTCCCTTTACCAACAAAATTCTCTATACTCCGCTCCCATCAACATATAGAGTTCCACCTATTAAACCCTACAATGGTTCCTGTGACCCGAGCAACTTTTTGTCACAGTACCAATACAATATGCTGAACCAGGGTTTAGCCGAGGACGTCTACATGTGCAAAGTCTTCCCCGAACTATTGGTGGACAATGCACGAAAGTGGTTCGACAACCTACCGCGCTGCAGCATAGGGTCGTATGCCGACCTGCTGGATGCCTTTGAAAGACGCTTCTTCCAGAAAGCCGAAGCAAAAATGAGTTCGGCTCAACTTCTTACCGTGAGACAAGGACGAGGAGAATCAATCAGCGACTTTTTGGCTAGATTTTACAATGAAAGCCTCAAGGTCGATCGCCTCTCTGACGACGTCCTCATTTCGGCATTCCAAAATGCCATCCACTCCGGCGCTCTCTTCAGGGAGCTCGTAAAAGAGCGCCCCCAAACCTCCAAACAACTATGGAGAATTGTGGATACATTCGCCGAAGCGGATGAGGCCGATAGGAAGAAGCGGGCTATTGACCGACCTGAAGGGCAAGAAAAGAAAAGAAGGGAAGAACGAACCGATCACGGGCCAACCCGACGAGGTGCCTTTGAGAGAATCCAACGAGGTCCACTAGCATCCCGCCTCGGACCTCGGCCTAGTCAGGAACAAGATCGGTTCGCTCCGCTAAGCAAGCCTCGAGCAGAAATCTACGAACTCCACACGAACTTGTTCTCAAAGCCTCCACCTTTGTCCCGAACCGGATCGAAGAGACGACCAAAGGACAAGTACTGCGAGTTCCATGAGGACCACGGCCACGACACCGAGGAGTGCAGAAACCTCGCCTCGGAAATCGACCACCTAGTGCGAGATGGCACTCTTGGAAAATACCGAGGTCGAAATCAACAGGAGACCCGATCTCGGAGCAGAAACAAGCGAAGTAGAAACAGGGGGGAAAACTGCAAACCCCACCACGATAAGAAACCGAGGCATGATGACGAGGACGAGGATGAAGATCAGCCTCAGTACGATGGTGTCATTGCCGCCATCATCGGGTTGCCGCAAGGTTCGACGAGGTCCTCGCTGAAAGCCGAGGCTCGAAACCAACCATCGGAAGAACCCTCTCACAAGAGGTTCAAAAAGGACGAGGTCATTACCTTCTCTAGTGATGACCCCGTCCCTCACGCCTCGCCTCATCAAGATGCCACCATTATCGAAGCCGTGGTGGCCAATAAATTAGTGCACCGAGTATTCATCGACAGTGGAGCCTCGGTAAGCGTACTCTTCAAGAGCTGCTTCGGCAAACTTGACATCGAAGAAGCACGCCTAAAACCAGCACCCGTCCCGTTGAAAAACTTCACACAAGGGGAGACCTCGACGGATGGTACGATCTCGCTCCCCGTGACGGTAGGACGAAGCCCATTATCTACTACAAAGATAATCCACTTCTTCGTCGTCAAAGCCAACTCTCCTTACAACATTATCTTAGGAAGAGATTGGCTGATAGCGACGAGAGCAGTCTGCTCGGCCTACCACTTGACAATCAAAATCCCCTCAAGAAACGGGGTTATCACGCTTTGGGGAAATCAAACACAGGTCAAGGAATGCATGCAGGTCGCACTCCGAGGTTCTGGTGTGCAACATCCCCAAGCATAACAATTACAGAACCCCGAAGTGACGAAGTCGACCTCGTCCGCTGCAGACCCTCTAGAAGACGTCGTACTATACGAAAACGACGTGTCTAAGGTCGTCAAGGTAGGTTTCGTCGGGGGAACCGAACTCCGAGGTCAAGTTGTACAACTACTTCGAGAGTTCAGAGATATCTTTGCCTGGTCACCTCTAGATATGACCAGAGTATCACCAAATATCATCACCCACCACCTCAACATCGATCCCGAGGTGAAACCAGTTCGGCAAAAGCAACGAGCTTTTGCTGCCGAGAGAAATCAGGTGATACGCGACGAGGTACGCCAACTACAGCAAGCCGATATTTTATTCGAGGTAAAATATCCGACGTGGCTGGCTAACCCCGTAATGGTAAAGAAGCAAGGAGGGGGATGGCGCATGTGTATTGATTATACCGACCTCAACAAACACTGCCCCAAGGATTGTTACCCCCTCCCCAACATCGACAAGAAAGTGGAAGCTCTCGTCGGTCACGAGGTGTTTAGTTTCCTCGACCTATACAAAGGCTATCACCAAGTCCTTATGAGTACCGAGGACGCTCCGAAGACAGCCTTCGTTACAGACTTCGGCATTTTCGCTTACAAGAAAATGCCCTTCGGACTCAAAAACGCTGGAGCCACATATCAAAGGATGGTTGACAAGATATTCGAACTTCACGTCGGCCAGATTGTTGAAGTATACGTCGACGACATCGTCGTCAAAAGCAAAAAAGTCAACACTAGCTTAAACGACCTCCAGGTCGTCTTCAAACTACTTCGCGAGGTGAACCTGAAGTTAAACCCAGGAAAATGTACTTTCATGGTCCACTCCGGAAAATTCCTAGGATGCTGGGTCTCTCGCGAAGGATTAAAAGCCAATCCAGCAAAGGTCAAGGTCGTCCAAGAGATGCAAGTGCCGAAGTCAATCCACGACGTGCACAGGTTAACGGGCTGCCTGGCTGCACTCAGCCGATTCCTATCTAAAGCAGCCGAGAAGCAACTCCCATTCTTCAAAGTCTTAAAGAAGGCCCCGAATTTCGAATGGAACGACGAGCACAAGTTAGCCTTCGAGAATTTGAGAAGGTATCTCGACAACTTGCCCACATTGTCCGTCCCAAGAGAAGGCGAAGTTCTTTCTTTATACCTCGCCGCCTCGGACGAGTCAATAAGCGCAGTCTTAGTACGAGAAGGACCTCGGCAGTTACCCATATACTTCATAAGCCGAGCTCTAAAAGGGCCAGAAACGAGGTACCAACCCCTGGAGAAGGTCGCACTTGCCTTGGTGAATGCTGCAAGACGACTTCGACCATACTTTCATGCTCACCCCATACAAGTATTAACCGACCTCCCACTTCGGCAAGTGCTCACGAAGCCAGAAGCTTCGGGGAGAATCGTCAAATGGGCGGTCGAACTTGGCGAGCATACGATCTCCTTTGCACCTCGGCATGCTATCAAGGGACAAGCACTGGCGGATTTCCTAGTAGAGGCAGTATTCGCCGAACCTCCGAAATCCTCCAAACCTCCCGAGGAGAATACCGAAGAAGAAACGCCGAAGACACCTCCAGTAGATTGTTGGAAAGTTTACGTGGATGGGGCGTCGGGCAAAAAAGGAAGTGGGACCGGAATTCTGTTCGTCAGCCCGGAAGGGAAGGAAATCCCTTATGCTCTACGGTTAAGCTTCCCAACCACAAATAACGAAGTGGAATACGAAGCCCTGATAGCCGGACTTCACCTCGCACAAACTCTTCAACTACGAGCTATACAAGTTTACAGTGACTCCCAGATCATAGTGAGTCACGTCCTAGGCAAATACGAAGCACGGGATGAGAGGATGAAAAAATATCTCCATAAAGTCAAAACTTTACAAGAAAGCTTCTCATACTTTGAGTTGATACGAATTCCGAGAGGCGATAACGACCGAGCTGATGCACTAAGCAAACTCGCCTCGTCATCCACAGCCTCTCCTGTAGAAGAAGTCACAACTCGAAGCATCGACGAAGCCGAAGTGAATATGGTGTCCGATGACGCGCCGAGCTGGATGACACCACTTCGGGATTATTTAGAAAGAGGCGAACTCCCTGCCGACAAGATTGAAGCTCGGAAGCTTCAAAGCAAGTCAGTCAAATATGTTCTCGATCAGGGAGTATTGTACAAAAGGTCGTATCTTCAACCTCTTCTAAGGTGCGCAGGACCGAACCAAGCGAACTACATATTACGTGAAGTGCACGAAGGATCCTGTGGTAGTCACATCGGAGCTCGGGCTCTAACCAGAAAGATTATAAGATGGGGATACTATTGGCCGACCATGCTCCAGGATGCAGTCGACCTCGTCAAGAAGTGTCCGAAGTGCCAGATCCATGCAAACGTGCCGAGGTTACCTCAAACCGAGCTAACTAGCATGCAAAGCCCATGGCCCTTTATGCAATGGGGGATAGACATCGTTGGCCCGTTTGAGCAAGCCCCTGGCCAGCTGCGATTCCTAATAGTAGCCATCGACTACTTTATGAAGTGGGTAGAGGCCGAGCCTCTTGCAAAAATTACGAGCAAAAAAGCTCTCAACTTCGTCTGGAAAAACGTAGTCTGCCGCTTCGGTATACCTCACGTCCTCGTCTCGGATAATGGAACTCAGTTCACTGACAAGGCGTTTAGAGAATGGTGCTCCGAGCTTAACATTCAACAGAAATTCACCTCGGTAGCGCACCCTCAGGCAAATGGCCAAACCGAAGTCACGAACCGGACAATAGTCAAGGGTTTGAAGACTCGCCTCGACAAAGCCAAAGGAGATTGGGCAGAAAATTTACCTCAAGTTCTCTGGTCCTACCGAACTACTCCTCGGACGTCCAATGGAGAAACACCATATAACCTCGTCTACGGAACCGAGGCGGTGATCCCAGTGGAGATCGGCTTGCCAAGCCCCCGAACTATAAATTTTACGGCCAATGCCAACGAAGAAGGCCTCCGAACTAATTTGGACCTATTGGAAGAAAAACGAGAACGAGCTTACATACAAGAAGCTCGGTACAAGCAGCAAGTAGCTCGGTATTATGACAACCGAGTGAAGCATCGACAATTCCAAAAAGGCGACTTCGTCCTCAGAAATAATGAAGTTAGTAAGGCAGAAAAGCTCGGTAAACTAGAAGCAACCTGGGAAGGTCCCTATCAAATCCAAGATGTCCTCGGCAAAGGGTCGTACAAGCTAGTCCACATATCTGGCGAGCCAGCACCCCGAACTTGGCATATTTCTCACTTAAAGAAATATTACTTGTAATTTAAGACAATTCGAATTTTATTTCTTATATATAGGGTTTTATAAAGTATTTATTCTGTGTACATGTCCAAATTAAGCTAAAACTCCAATTATGGAGTAGCCTCTAGGGAGACCACTCCTATCGATAAATTCGACAAACAAGGAACTAGAAAGCCTAAACTTCGTCCTTAGACGAAGTGGCTGATTCAAAGCCTAAACTTCGTCCTTAGATGAAGTGGCTGATTCAAAGCCTAAACTTCGTCCTTAGACGAAGTGGCAGATACCAAGCCCAAATCTCGTCCTTAGACGAAGTGGCTGATCTCGGAGCCCAAACTTCGTCCTTAGACGAAGTGGCTGATCTCGAAGCCTAAACTTCGTCCTCAGAATGGCGGAAAGAAGTTCGTCAAACTTCGACTTCGTCTTCAAAAGGAAGTACGGCATAAGACGAAGTAACTCCGAAGTACATACTAATCATCACAAACATCGTGAAGCAAACTTGATTACACAAATTAAGTAAAGCTTTAGAGAAGTAATGATGATGAAAAGTTGTATTTTATTTCATAAGAATATGTATTACAATCATGGTGGAGGGTCCGAGCCCGGAGACCTACTACTAAAATTGAGATACTTCTCCACAAAGCCCAGACCCGAGCTCGAGCTGGCGCCTTGACCAAGCACCGAATCTAAGAATGCCATCCCTTCACCACGGCCAAAACCACCTCGGCCTCGACCTGAAGGCGTAGATCGACCTCGGCTTGGAAGTACAGCTCGTCCTCGGCCGCCTGAAGCGCGTCGCCCTCCACCTCGAGACATGATGGCAAGAGTCTCTTCTCGAGTTCGACCCAAAGTAAAAGGAGGAGCGCCAGCCGAACTTCGTTCTAACTGACCCGAAGAGGAAGCCTCGAGTGAAGCCTTCTTAGACTCGACCCACCTCTTCAGCTTCGGGTTCCTCTTCAGAATAATTTTGTACATGGATCCGAGCTTGAGAAGCGCCTCTTCCTGCTCACGAACTTGCCAGGAGTCATCGCCATACTTCTCTATGTACTTCTTCGTACGAGCTCGGACCTCTTTTATTTGTGTGTGGACCTCATATATGGTCAGACCACCATTCCTATGTATACGGTCCTCGTATTCTTCATGCTCCTCGGCTACGGCCTTAAAGGTCTGAAGGTCGTCCTTGACCTGCTTGAACTTATCCTCCAGCTCCAAGAACCTCGCGTGCTCCTCGTCCAGCTTCTCCTGGGCCAACCGAAGCTTCGCCTCGAGCTCGGTCTCGATGTTGGCAGCTCGGCTTTTCCAACACGCGGCCTCGACCTCGGCAGCCCGACGAAGCTCATCTATTTCTGGTTCAAGCAGCGAAGTCCTGGAGAAGTCAAAAGCAGACTACAAAAAAAAAATATATATATATAAATAAGCAGTTCAGCAAGAGGCACACTTCAAGGGAAAGTATTTTATATACGTGTAAAAAGCGCCTCCCTAATAGAGACGTGATACAAGCTAAAGAAAAGAAAAACAAAACTACTACGCCTCATCCCCACCGACCTCAGGCCCCTCAGCGCCGCCGCCCTCACCTCCTCCCTCCTCGGCATCGGCAGCTGGCCTCCTAGCCAGATCGGCAATGACGGCCTCAAGACTGTCATCCCGATCCACCGGGCAGTGCCGAACCGCCTGCTCGGACAGCAGGGTCTTCTGCTGCGCGAGCCGCTCCACCACCGGGATGGCCGCGGTGCACTCCACGAGCACCTCCGCGTACTCCCGCAGCATCTCCTCCTTAGTTACCTTTTCATACCCGTACTTGACTTTATCAAGCTCGGGGTAATCCTTGGCAACCAAGTCGAGCGCTGCCGAAGTAATCGGCGTGCTCATGGCGGTCACCAGCTGCGCCGCCACGGTGCCGAAGTACTTGGAACGGAAAATCCGCTCAGCAAGCGCTCGCAGCACGCCGCCCTGCTCGGTCGCCGCCTGGGCCATCCTCTCCCTCTCCTCGGCCAGCTCCCCCCTCAACCTCGCCGCCTCGGCCTCCACCTCGGCCACCTTCCTCTCCGCCGCGAGCAGCTCGACCAGGGTCCTGGCCTCCTGCTCCTCCGCCTTCGCCGCCTCGGCCCTCGCCCCCTCGAGCTCGGCTTTCAGGGCCCTGAACTGCCTGACTCCGTCAATGACGAAGTGCGAGAGGGCGTTCAGCCCGTCCAGCACCATGTTCGCCTCCTGCACAGAATATGTCAGCACAGAACAAGAAAAAGAATCAAAATAGACAAAGGCTAAAAACTCTTTCCACTCACCTCGGGAAACGGGGCCCTACGAGCCTCCCCCAACCCGGATGCCCGAGCATCCGGGCCCCTCACCTCCTCCCTCCGAGGTTCCTCCAGGTCAATTATAGGCGGAGTCACCTCGGTCTCCACCCTCTCCGCCCTCTCCCGGTGCGGCGTCTCCTCGGCGGCCGAAGTGACTCTCGGCCTCTTCTTCTTCTTCCTCAGGGCCGCTTGCAAAACTTCAGGATCCACTGCAGAAGTAAAGCAAAAATTAAAATCTAGTTCGGAGAAACGAGGACGGACAACACAACCCAGAAACCTCACCCGGATCCACGTCGGCAACGGCGTCACAGGGGCTTAGCCCATGCCTCGACAACTCAGCCTCGGCATATTTCCTCTTAATCATGCCGAGGTTCGCCAGGCTCGCCTCGACTTCGCCGACGGGATCCACCCTCAGTTGCGGCCCGAACTTGACCGAGGACCAGTCATGCCGAGGCACTCCCTCCGCTCGGCAGAAGAAAAATTTCTTCTGCCAGTTTGATACCTTCGACGGGGTGGCAAGCTTGAATTTATTGGTAGGGGAAAGATACACCCACCCCGTCGGCGCCCGCTTCACCCTAAAGAAGCGCAGCAAAGAACCTAACGAGGCCGAGCCTCCGCGGCTGCCGACCTCTATACAAAAACCGACGATCTGCTTGATCGACGTCGGCGCTAACTGCCCCAGAGGTAGCCTCCACCTCTCCAAAAACTCTACAAAAATGGGGCTCAAGGGAAAACGAAGACCAAAATGTAAGTAGTCTTCGTAAACAGTAAAAAACCTACAGGCGGGGAGCAACCCCTATCCTCCGCCCGAGGAACAACTAACTCCATGGACTCCGGGAAAACAAAATGGCGGGCCAGATTCACCATGTGCGAGTCACTCATGGTGGAAGAAAAATCCAGCACCGCACCCGACCCAGCTAGGGGCAAGAACTCAACCTCCCGAAATACGGGAGGGGAAAAAGCACGGGTAAAAACCCTAACAGAAGCCCTCGCCGGAAAACTCCTAATCGGCGAGGGAGACCCTACTACCTCAAGATCGACTGGGGTGCGAGAAGAAGAAGACGAAGAAGAAGAAGACGAAGAAGCCATAATAGCAAATACTTACTTGATTCGAAGGATTCAAAGGATGAAGGTTTCTCTCGAAGTTGAAATCGACAAATGGCAGAAAGGTTGAGAGCTTTTTGCAGATGGGAAAGTGAAATTAGGGTTGCGAAAAGTAAAAAGTGTTTGTTAGCTTCCAAAGGAAGCCTTTATAGACATCACTTCACCTTTTCCCAACCGCCTCTTTTTCAAAATCCCGCCTCTTCGGCTCCTCCAACAGGAATGTGACACGTGTCGCCCGCGACCTTCTACAACAGCTGTCTTCCATCACTACGATTACTACTTCGGCTTCGTCAAAAGCTTCACCTCGACTTCGGCCACAACCAAAGCTTCACCTCAACCTCAGCAACTACAAGATCTCCACCTCGTCCAGATCTTCACTTCGTCCAGCACACCCACCTCGTCAAGACCTCCACCACGGTGCCGATCTTCTTTTGAGGGGGGGATGTGATGGGATGTAGCCCATCAAACAAGGCCCAATAGAAGCCCGTTAGTAGCACTTCGGCCCAAGAGCAGCTCGGCCCAACTGTTTGGCCCAATAGCTCGGTCCATAAGCCCAGCACCTCAGCCCACTTGGTATAACCGCCTCTAACTTGTCTATAAATAGGCTCTCAAGGCTAGATTAAAACACATTCTGTAATTGCTATTCTCAAATCATAAATACATCAGCTCTCCTCTCCGTGGACGTAGACTTCATTAAAAGTCGAACCACGTAAATCCCGTGTTATTACTTTCTACACCTCGTACAACTTCACTTCGAAAATTAAGATCGATCAATATATATATATATGATCAAGATAATCGACCGATGGTGCATGCAGGCAGCAGCAAGTATGACAAGGGCTGTTTTCAGAAACACAACCTTAACATTCTCGAACGTGATGGGCCCAAACGAGGAGGTCAATTTATTTGGACACCATTTGAGCTACATTGCTCCTTCTGTCCATGGCTTTCCTCAAGTGAGTACCTCCAATTTGTTCCTTTATGGAAACTAATTCATATTTTTGATTGATGAATGAATTAATGAGGAGTGGCCTGGATGCATGCATGCAGTCGCTAGTGGTTCATTACCAAAGCTATGGTGAGAAGCTTATAATATCGATGGGTGCAGATGAAAAGTTGATCCCAAATCCTCATCAACTCTGCGATGATTTGGTTATGTCTATGCAAAGCATGAAAGAAGTTGTCATAAGAGGAGGCCTTTTCGATGATTATTGTTAAATATATATTTTAATTCTAAGTTCTTAAAGAAGCTGATCACATATATGTTTCAATGCATCCTTTTCAAACTTGGACACACTTGTTGGTGACACATTATTGTATGGAACGTAACTCTTATATATACTATAACAAAATGCATATGGTGTGTAGTTATTATTTGTGTTGCAAAATCTAAAATGCATCTTGTTGGATTCGATTGAATGAACAAATAACCAAGAACACAAACAAGAACGCAGCCCAGATGTTTGATGAAATGTGCCAGCAACACAACGCACACAAATGAGAAATAATACGAACGATTTACGTGGTTCGGATCAATGTGATCCTATATCCACGGAGGCAAAAGAATCCAGTATTGTTACTATCAAAAGGAGTACAAGATTCACACCAATTCATAGAACAACTCTCTATGAATCAATCTCTCCCCTTTCCCAAGCTCTCAAGAATCTATGGTGTATAACCTCCCAAGAAAGAAACCCACTCTCTATGCTATCACCCTCTCTCTAGATCTTGATCGCTCACTAAAGTAGTATTCTGATTGTTATTCTTCTCTTCTCACCGAAATACAAAGGGGAAAACAAATATATACAATAGATGAATAACTGCCCCACAAGACAGTTACAACAGCTCCAATAACCAACTGATAACTGCCTCTGTTCTGCCAACATCGGGACAACATCAAGTATATGCATCGTGTATCCACCCTCATATCTCAACAAATCTCCACCTTGGATACATGATAGCCATAACTCCAAGATCAGTGATGCCTCATCACCCACAGCTCCCCTTCAAGAGCTGCACATCCAACACAAGTCAGTATAAAACAATGCCAACAAGTTCACAGCAATATTTGAACTTATCAGCAGGAATAGCCTTTGTCAACATGTCTGCAGCATTATCTTTCGTTGATACTTTCTCCATCATCACGACTCCTTTCTCCACCAAATTTCTAATAAAATGGTATCTCACATCAATGTGCTTGGATCTTTCATGGAATACCTGATGCTTCGTCAAGTGCAATGCACTTTGGCTATCACATTTAATCACCACTGCATCTTGACATACTCC
Source organism: Leonotis leonurus (assembly GCA_026898415.1). NCBI lineage: Eukaryota > Viridiplantae > Streptophyta > Magnoliopsida > Lamiales > Lamiaceae > Leonotis > Leonotis leonurus. The sequence continues at coordinate 9,349 of JAPKLX010001369.1, read as the reverse complement.
AAAATCCTTGAGCATACCTCTCAGCCAAACACTCTCCTTCACAGCCTCAGTTATAGCCATGTATTCGGCCTCGGTAGTAGATAATGCCACCACACTTTGTAGCGTAAACTTCCAACTTACTGCACAACCATACAAGGTGAACACATATCCCGTTTGTGATCTCCTATTATCCACGTTTGCAGCGTAGTCTGAGTCAACAAACCCCATTAATGGATCAATGGTGTTGTCTACATGTTTCTCAAACATGAGACCATGACCTGCCGATCCCTTTAGAAATCTCAGCAGCCACTTCAAGGCTTGCCAATGCTGACTCCCAGGTTCTGCCATGAACCTACTCACCATACTCAGAGCATGAGCTATATCAGGCCGTGTGCATATCATCACATACATCACACTTCCAACTATGCTTGCATATGGAATCAAGCTCATCTCCTCCTTTTCCTTGTCTGTCATAGGCCTTTGTTTTGTTGACAGCTTGAAGTGTTGTGCCAACGGAACAGAAACAACTTTAGACTCCAACATCTTGAACTTCTTCAATATTTTCATAATGTAGTCATGTTGCAACAGCCACAGCTTTCCTTCCTTTCTGTCCCTGATTATATCCATGCCCAACATCCTTCTTGCACTACCAAGATCCTTCATCTCAAAACTGATTCTGAGATCCTTCTTTAGAGATTCAATTTCTGAAATCCTTGGACTTGCTATGAGCATGTCATCCACATAGATCAACAAGTAAGCCACTGCCTTTCCATTCACCTTCTTCATGTAAACACAGTGATCATATAAAGACTTGCAAAAGCCTATCCTTGCCATGTGATCATCAAATGTTTTGTACCACTGCCTTGAGCTTTGCTTCAACCCATAGAGTGACTTCTTTAGTAGGCAAACTTTATTCTCATCTCCCTTTTTGATGAAACCCTCAGGCTGCATCATGAAGATCGTTTCCTCCAACTCCCCATGCAAGAATGCTGTCTTAACATCCAACTGCTGCAGCTCCAAGTTATTCTTCACAACCATAACAAGCAACATACGGATTGAGCAATGCTTTACAACAGGTGAAAACACCTCATTGAAGTCTATTCCCTCCTCTTGAGTGAAACCTTTAGCCACAAGTCTAGCTTTGAACCTTATCCGGTTCTTGTCCGTCACCTCCACCTTCTTCTTGTAAATCCATTTGCAAGATATAGGTTTTTGATCCCTTGGTTTCTTAACCAATATCCATGTACCATTCTTCTTCAAAGAATCCATCTCTTCCACCATGGCCTTGTGCCAACCATCTCTTTCTGAGCATGTAATTGCTTCTTTGTATGATCCAGGCTCATGATATTCCACATCCTCAGCAACATTCAGTGCATAATATATCATGTCAGCTTGCCCAAATCTCGCAGGTGGTCTGATGTTGTTCCTCCTTGTTCTGTCCCTGGCCAGTTGATAGCCCTCAAGAACATCGTCTGGATCATGTTCTGCAACATCGTCTGCAACATGTTCCGCACCATCACCTAGAACATCATCTGCGTTCTCCACCCCAGCTTCTTGATCACTTCCTGCCTCTGAGATGTTTTCACCCAACTCCACTTAGACGGATGTTCTGCCCACATCCCTCTTCTGCGTGACAGTTTTCCTTTCTTCCATCAGTAGATAGGGCATTTCATCTTCCTTGAAGACCACATCTCTACTAATAATCACCCTTTGATTACCAGCTTCAGTGCACCACAGCCTATATCCCTTTACACCTCTTGGATATCCCAGCATGATACACTTTAGTGCCCTTGGATCAAGCTTGTCTTGCTTTGTTGTGAACATATGCTCTACAACCAAAGATTCTCAAATGTGAGTAATCTCCTTTCTTCCCATACCACATCTCATCCGGAGTTTTGAATCCAATTGTTGAAGATGGACTCTTGTTGATGAGATATGCTGCCGTCACAGCTGCTTCACCCCAAAAAATCTTTGGAACACCGGAAGCAAACCTCATGCATCTCACCCTTTCCAATATGGTTCGGTTCATCCTTTCAGCCGTGCCATTCTGCTGTGGATTCCCAGGGGCTGTTTTGTGCCTCTTGATCCCTTTCACCTTGCAGAAATTCTGAAATTCCTCGGACAAATACTCCAAACCATTGTCTGTTCTAAGACACTTCAAACTGGTGTTCTTCTCATGTTCCACCTCACAGCACCACTCCTTGAACTTTGATAGAGAATCCGATTTATTTTTCAACAAATAAATCCACAACTTCCTGGAGTAATCATCAATAATGGAGATAAAATATCTCCCTCCACCTTGAGTTGTAACTGTTCGACTAAAACGTGTGCTAAACTGAAGTACGTGGCATTGTTAAGTCCAGACCCACTGTCCTACAAGAGAATCAGTATAGGGCACGAGGAATGTTTCCAGCCGATATACCTTCAGTTATAATATTTAAGTCGACCCGAATGTCGTATCTCAATGGAAGGCTATGCAGGGCTATCAATTATTAGTACTAACATGCAGATAATGAAATCCTAAACATTCTAAATAGGGTAAATAGATTAATTCTAAACTAAGATTAAAAAGCAGTAAACAAGGGGTCCACAAGCGATTGAAGTCTAGGGAACGATCGTTTCCAATCTAGATTAATGCTTATCCGATCAAATCAAGTCTTAAATAGATTTTCCCTAAGTTGACTAGCCAACAACTTTCGTATTCTTGAAGCTAGCCCGTGTCTAGCACTTTCGTGTATAGAACACACCTAGAGTAACTCTAATTAAGAAGTGATTACCTATTAACGTTTCCGATTCATAGGTTAGGTTGTTTAATCATAAAAGAGAAGTAAAATCATTCATTGATCAAAGTAATCCTACTTCTAGAGTTACACATGGTGATCAAGCATGCAAAACCCTTAAGCACGGACTAAACAACCATAAAACAAGATCAATTCAAGCATCAGACCGTAGAATAGAAACAATTACTCCATAGATAAGAATCTAGACAACCATAATGAAAAGTAAATCCGTAGAAAGAGTTATCTTCATAAACTTACTAGAAATTCGCCATTCGGTTGCTAGAATCCTTCAATCCTTGGTATCCCAAGGATCTAAACTACGAAAAGCAGTAAAATAAGTGTTTTGGAATGTTTTTCTCCAGTTACAAGGTTAAGGGATTGAAGATGTGTTCTGAAAATACGCCTAAGAGCACTTAAAACGCACAAATAACTGCAGGCCAGCGGCCGCTGGGAAGCCAGCGGTCGCTGGATGTTGCATTCTGTCCTCCCAGCAAGCGACTTCCCAGCGATCGCTGGAATACCCAGCGATCGCTGGCTGCACGGCCAGCATCTTTGTGTTTTTCTTCTTTCCGTTTCATGCTCGTCTCGATAGGAATCCGTGGCCGCAGACGGATCTGAATTCGGAGTTGTAACGAAGGAGAACGAGCCAAAACAAAACTGTTGCGCATTGCGCAACAATCTTGCATATGACCATGCTCTCGCGTTCTTTCTCCTTTCGTTTTTGCTCATAACTCCTCAGAAGCTCCCATCTGCTTTCCTCGGCTTCGCTCGTCTTAGCATCTTCGGCTTTTCGGCATCAATTAAGCTCTTATCCGTCCTTCATTTCACCATTCTACACCTAACACAAAAACAACAAAAACCGGCATAACACGAACAATAAAACAATACGAAACAAAATATAAACATATAAAACACGACAAAACAACACACAAAAACATAACTAAAACCTACTAAACAGTAACTCTTGCTGGCCCCCACAAGTCAGAGTGAGCATAATCCAGAGGTGCTAGAGAAGTGTGCTTCCCTGTTGGGTATGACTGCTTTGTACTCTTGCCCAGCACACACTGCTCGCACATGCCCAGATGTTGTGCAACATCTCCCTTCAACACGTGTTGTTTCATCAATTCCTTCAAACCTTTTTCACCAAGGTGAGCTAACCTTTTGTGCCACAGTACAATATCATCTGCATTTACAGCATTAGTACTACCCAACAAAATATCACCAATTAGATAATAGAGACTATGTTTCCTAATCCCTTTCATCAACACCTTTGAACCCTTCATGACATGCATTTCACCATTTTCAGATTTAAATACAAAACCTTTAGCTTCTAACATGCCAAGAGATATAAGATTTCTCTTTAAATCAGGAATGTATCTAACATCTGTAAGTGTTCTAACAGCATCATCATGCATTTTAAACCTTATAGATCCTACTCCCCGAACCTTACATACCTGGTCGTTTCCAAGTAGGACAGACCCTTCGTCGATGTGTTGTAGAGTGTGGAACCAATCTGCATTTGGACACATGTGGAAGCTGCATCCCGAGTCCATAATCCATGCGTTTTCAATCGATCCCTCCACAACATTCATGAGTTCTCCCAACTCACATTCACCATCAACCTCTCCAAGGCCTTGCTTCTCATTCCCCTCGGATTGCCTCCTCTTCCAAGAATAACAATCCTTCTTGAGATGTCCCGGTTTCTTGCAATAATGACACTTCCTTATTTCTCTATTCATCTCAGCCTCCTTGCCCTTGCTTAGGCTGAATTTCTTAGCTTCATTGCCATGTTTCTTGCTCTTCTTCCCCTTGAACCTTTTGATGTTCAAGTTTTCCGCGGTTGTTCCTTGTTTCACCTCATTTTGCTTTTGTAATTCCTTCGACTTCAGAGCATGGAACACCTCTTCCAAAGTAATTGAATTCCCCCTCCCGTACAACATAGCATCCTTCAGATGTTCGAAGGACATCGGCAGGGCATTAAGCAATAAGATAGCTTTGTCCTCATCTTCAAGCTTAACATCAATATCTTCTAGATCATCTAGAGCTTTGTTGAAGTCATCTAGCTGATCGGAAATGCATTTTTCCTCCACGATTTTGTAGGAATACAGTTTCTGCTTCATGTAAAGTCTATTTGCCAAAGACTTCGTCATGTATAGTGATTCTAACCTCGCCCAAACACCCGCAGCCGTGCTTTCCCTTTGCACTTCACGAAGAACTTTATCCCCAAGGCATAGGATAATGGCACTATGAGCCTTCTCTTGAATTCTTTCTTTTTCTTCCTTCTCCGCAGCAATCTTGGCAAGATCTTTCTCATCCTTCGCGCTGGATTCATCGATTGCATCCGGCTTCAACGCATCGATCAAACCTTGTTGAATGAGTAGCGCTCGCATCTTCAACCGCCACAAACCAAAATCGTTCTTTCCCGTGAACTTCTCCGCATCAAACCTTGCTGCCATCGTGTTCTTCAACCTTGCTTCCCACAGACGGCGCCAATTTGTTGGATTCGATTGAATGAACAAATAACCAAGAACACAAACAAGAACGCAGCCCATATGTTTGATGAAATGTGCCAGCAACACAACGCACACATATGAGAAATAACACGAACGATTTACGTGGTTCGGATCAATGTGATCCTACATCCACGGAGGCAAAAGAATCCAGTATTGTTACTATCAAAAGGAGTACAAGATTCACACCAATTCATAGAACAACTCTCTATGAATCAATCTCTCCCCTTTCCTAAGCTCTCAAGAATCTATGGTGTATAACCTCCCAAGAAAGAAACTCACTCTCTATGCTATCACCCTCTCTCTAGATCTTGATCGCTCACTAAAGTAGTATTTTGATTGTTATTCTTCTCTTCTCACCGAAATACAAAGGGGAAAACAAATATATACAATAGATGAATAACTGCCCCACAAGACAGTTACAACAACTCCAATAACCAACTGATAACTGCCTCTGTTCTGCCAACATCGGGACAATATCAAGTATATGCATCGTGTATCCACCCTCATATCTCAACACATCTGTTATTTTTAATTGCTTTTTATGGTCTCGATAAATATAAAAATAGGATTATAAATTTTCAAATAAATACTTATTAATTATGACATTATAATATAACTAATTTTATTATATTTTTCATAAAAATTATACAAAAGTGTGATACTAAATCTGATCGAGGCTAATCCGACCCCTTATATTGGAAAATGTTGAACCTGCACAATAAAAATTTATGAACGTTGGCAAGTAATTAATTAATAAGCAAGGCTACTAGAGTAGTGGTCAATGTTTTCGGATTATATATAATCAATTCGAATATTAATGAGAAAAAATGTTGTACAATTGCTGAACACACACACATACACACACATATATATATATATAGTTGGTACACACCAACCATTAATTTAATTTTAAACGGGAATTTTGTTAATAAATAGATGTAGATAGGAGTTAGTATGAACATGCTTCCATTAAATTGGTTACATAAATTTAGTAGATAAGGGTTGGTCAATATATATATGCATTTCATTAATTACATGTTTCGCCCTCAGTCTCACCTATATATATACACGTCCTATTATATTATGGTTTAATTGCTTCATTTATGACATGACAAGTACTAGTTTTAAGATATTATTATTACTTAATTACAACTTTATAATCCAATCATTTGGTAGAACTGCAAACATTTTCGAGCTCACATATAACCGAGTGTCTGTTTGCAAGCATATTATATGAACGTGAGCTTGAAAATTTTAAAAAAGAAACTTACATTTTTAATAACTTTTCGTCCCATTTCATTACACTTATTTTATATTCAAATGAATGTAATATTATAATTAAATGAGTGTAATAAAATGGGACGGAATGAGTAAAATTTTAGATTAATTTGATATCAAACACTTATACTACTTATGACAAGTCTAATTTGAGCACATTTATACGAGGCCATGTATAGTTCATGTTCCATCTTATTGGAAAATCACAAAAATATTGAAATTCAGATTGGTTAGGCCCAATTGAAGTTTGATGCAATGCCCTTTTACTATCTCCATAAATGGGCTTCTTAGTTAAATTGGTCAGCCCACATTAATCATTTATAATTTCATATTTCCACTGTCCAACTTAATTGTTGGTCATTTTTTATCATATATTTCTTCTGTTTCATTCGGTCTGAATAAACAAATATATGAGTCATTTTACAATTATATATTTAAAATAAATAAATAATTTCAGTGATTTTTTATAACTTTTAGTGCTATACATAAATTTAAAATAGGTTAAATATATTATTTCTGTTCTACTAAAAATAACTTACGAAAAACTGTCAGATATTTGATAAAGTTAGCCACTTTTCGGATGTGAAAAACTGGAGCATATCCAATAATTAACGTGCATATCTATATCTTATTATTTATAATAAATTAATGATGCTATAACAACCAAACTCTTTTTCTTTTTTTTTGAGCCAACTCTTGATTCTTGAATATCATCAAAAACCCTAAAGCTCTGATCTTTGTCTTACCCAGCTAATAAATGGCGATTCTCTCCGACTACGAAGAGGAAGACCGTAAGAAGCCGTCGTCGTCGTCGGTGGCGAAGCCGTTTAAGGCCTCCCTCAACCCTTTGGATCCGTTGGGGTTTCTGGAGAGGGCTTTTGAGTTCGTCGCCAAGGAGACTGATTTGTTCAAGAGCGATTCCCTGATCAGGGATGTCAATGCTGTGGTGAAGGAAAAGGTGGAGGCGGAGGAGAGGAAAAAGAAGGAAGCGGAAAAGAAGGAAGTAGAGAAGAAGGAAGCGGAAAAGAATGCTGCAGAGAAGAAGACTGCGGAGAAGGCGACGGCGCCTCAGCCGGTGAAGAATGGAGAGGTTTTGAAAGCTAAGGAGGATGTTATGGCAGTTAAGGAGGCAGAAAGTAAACCTGAAGAGGTGGCGAAAGGGCCTCGAGGTATACTTAATTTCATTATAGAAAGTTTTGGTTGATTATCAATTTATTGATGTTCCTTTTTTATGTCACTTAGTTGCAATGTGTTAGAATCATAAAATCAAAAGAGGGAAAAACTGTAAACCCTAGATCATAAACTCTACAGATAATTATCCAAAGATAGAATCTGAAAGCGGAAACGTGAACCTGGATTCGCCATTGAGAATAATGGAAGAGAATTGACTGAAATTGGATGCTTGATTGGTCTTCCGGAGATACATGCGCCCCTTTCCTTTCACGCTAATTCTGATGGGGAAAATTTAGCGTAGAGTACGTACTGTTCTCTGGGGACCATCCATCCCTTATTTTATTTAATTAACTTTATTGTAATTGCAAGTCAGCCCCTCAATAACTATTACAATTACATGTAGGGTTATACACTTTATATAATAACTATTAAAACATTATTTAATTATATTTGTGACCACTTTATGATTAATATAAATTAATCTAACAATCTCCCACTTGGGCACAATATATAAAACTGGACAATGTGTTATAACTGGATACGCGTATGAACTGAAGCGCTATTATATGTAGTGTATCTTCAACAATCTCGTCCATCAACTGTATTCATACAAGGACTAAAGCAACGTTCGCCAAAATATAGCTTGACTAGGCCGACAATAATCACATGCACAAACACAATCAAACGACATAGATCAGATGGTATCACGAAAATCAGATATAGTATCTATTTTCGAATGGTCCTCTTTAGACCTTTAAACTTAAGGCGAAGGTTGTCAGAATGCAAAATAAACAACTGAAACTTTAATCTTGTACAAGATAATAACTTCATTTAAAGGTGAAGTGAATGCATTACAATAAAATTGTCTGAAGTATCGACAAGCACTAAATATGACTCCCACTGAATCTAAATTACATCATTCAATGATGATGCACCCATTATAGCTACATGCTCATGAAAGACCTTGGGTACTAGACCCTTAGTAAACAGATCCGCTATCATGGAATCAGTTCCCATGTGCTTAATCGATATAAGTTTATTTTGCACCTTCTCTTTCACAACAAGAAACTTGATGTCATTGTGCTTTGACTTGGATAAAATCTTGTTGTTATTGGAATATATAATTGCAGAGCTTATTGTCACATTATAACATAAACGGTCTTTCCACATATTTCTAGAATGCGCAGCCCCGTGACAAAATCCGCACATATATTTCATGGTCTGAAGCTTGATAACATGTTATAAATTATGCCTCCATAGTGGAAGAAGCCTTAAGAGTTTGTTTGACACTTTTACGACATAGCTTCTCCAGTCTGTAAAAGACATATCCAGTTGTGGATTTCATGTTGTCTTGGCATCCAGCAAAGTCAGAATTTGAGTATCCGATGACCTCCAAATAATCTGACTTTCTGTAGACTAGCATGTAATCTTTTGTTCTATATAGATATCTTATGACCCTATTGGCTGCTATCCAAATAATCATCCCAAGATTACTCAATTATCTGCCTAACATCCTTACTATGTACGCAATATCCGGACGCGTACACACCTGAGTATACATTAGACTTCCAATTTGCCCAAGCATATGGAATTTTCTATATTTCCTGAATTTCAAGGTTAGCTTTA